>JASZXU010000026.1:0-57954 GCA_035521515.1 Phenoliferia sp. Uapishka_3
TCGTCGCAACGCAAGAGGGCTCGAACCAGACCTATGCTGCCCAGGTCCGCACGCAGGAGGGTCGAGTTGAGATCATTACGGAGCTCAAGGGTGAGTCTGTCGAGTGAGATCCCGTTCACGCACGCTGATGTATTTTTTCGTCCAAAGACATGGTCAAGGCTCTTCTTGATCAGTGGATCGCGAAGTCTAAGTCCAAGCCCGAGAACATGATTTTCTTCAGAGATGGTACGTCATTCTCACCGCCCTCTCTTGATTCGTTAGATCTTCATTGCCAACATTTCCGGTCCTTCCAGGCGTCAGCGAAGGTCAATACGCCACTGTTGTCGAGTACGAAATCACCGCTATCAAGGCCGCTTGTCGCGAGATCGATCCACGCTACAACCCCAAAGTTCGTCCCTTTTTCTAGCCATCAAAACCCTCCCTTCGCTGATGGGGAGCGAAACAGGTTACCTACATCGTCTGTGCAAAGCGCCACAACTACAGGTAATCCCCTCCTCCTCTTCCTCCTTCCCCTTCCTCCCTTCCTCCTCTCAATGTTTTTTTCATTATGCCACCATCCCTCTTAACACCACCAACCTCGCCATTATCCACTTACCACCTTTCACATTGCTCTACCCCACCACCTTCCAAATACTCCCTCCTCTTCGCCTTCTTTCCTCTGACCTTTCCCCCTCAACTTCTTTCCTCCGCCACTCATCTAAAGAGCACCCCATCGCAAGCTCTCTCTCTAACACAAGCTCCGCTGACTATAGATTCTTCACCGCGGCTCCCAACGACGCTGACAAGTCTGGAAATCTCCCTGCTGGTACCGGTAAGTCTTCGAGTCATCAAATCCATCCACCCAGGAAGAGCCTTGCTGACATAATCCCCCTCTCCAGTCATCGACACCGACGTCGTCCACCCTTACGTCTGGGACTTCTACCTTCGTAAGCATTCTCAAATTCAATAAGCGCCCGACGCCCGCTGACTCCATCGTACTTTCAGAGGCGCACGCTGGATTGGTCGGGACCTGCAGGCCGACTGTGAGCTTTTGATTCATTGTATCACGCCTCTGCCGTCACTTGCTGACCTGCATTTTCCTTCAGCACTACGCAAGTCAAATTTCTTTACCGTAAGGCGTGCAATCATTTCAACTTTTTCTCTTCACCTTGAACAGATCTGTTTGCTTGACGAAAACGATTTCACCTCTGACACCATGGAGAAGCTTGTCAAGTAAGCTGATTGAGTGTTGCTTTTGATTATTTTACTAATCCCCTCGCCTTTCCCAGCTCGTTGTGTTATTCGTTCGCTCGAGCGACTCGCTCTGTCAGCTTGGTCCCTGTAGCTTATTGTGAGGCTCCTTACTTATCCCATAACTTTCGCTCAACTGACAGTCACTGATAATTAGATGCTGACATGTGCGTGGTTGACGGCACCTTTTTTACAACTTCCGTAAAGCTGACCCTTCGCAATATTTTCCTTCAGTGTATGCACGAAGGAACGCTCTTTTCCCTTTCCCTTCTTCCTATTAGGAAAAGTGACTAACTATTTGGAACTTATTGCAGGCGAGGTCTTACGCTTATCTTGACGACTCCGCTAGCTCTATCTCCAGCGGAGCTCCCGTTAGGACTGATACTCGCCACATTCAGACCCAGCTCGAGCGCAAGCACCACTCGAACCCTAACCACATCCTCCCTGGCGCTTGGTTCCTTTGATACCGCTCCGCGTAGTTTCCTCCTCCCCCGCTTGTTTGCACTGGAAGATCTTGGTTACCCCACTGCGAGAGACTTGAGAGTGGGTATGACTTGCAAGGCCGAGAGACGGCGTGCCGTGAATAGGCAATTCGACGAAGAAGTCTCAACAACGGGTGCTTCGATTTCCAGGCTGTTTCTCAATCGATAGGATTGCAAGTGCTCAGCCACTTCATGGGTCAGGGCGATTCTTCTTCGACAAAAGACCACTGCTTGATCAGCTTCCGGACGTGGGAGCTGATCGTTCATGTGCGGAAACGTGATTGGGATTTGGTGGTGGAAAATTTATTCGCGGATCTGCCTCCCGAAGTGTTTGTGCTGCTTGCTCGAATAGCTCTCGTTGCTCAAGGGGGAACAGAAGCTCCACTTCCAGCGCTTCAGCTTTATTATCTGCCTCCAACATACCGAACGAGGTAGCTTCGCGGCTTGGTAAGCTGAAGGCGTGCAAATCATGTATGATCAGCATTCAACAGATCCAGAGACCAGTCAGGCGCTCTCGACATGCTGTAACTCAAAATGTCCATTGGTCAATGATACAAAATTCCATTCGTGTATTATGTCCAAGAGCAGAGTATCTTGGGATGGGGGGTGTGCTGGGAGCAAGGGTTCTGGCCTCCGTCGACAGAAGGAGTATTGAAAGGGATGTTCGGGTTTCCAGGATGGCGCCACGGGACGTTTAACCTGCAGCAGAACTGGTCTTCAGTCGCGAGAGGATTGTGGTTGAGAAGGCACTTACAGCAGATGTCGTCGATCTCACAACAGCAGATCTGAAAACATCGCCAAGATTAGTCAGTACTGCTGGTGCAACCTTTACAAGTAGCTTCGAACAGTACTCACGTCCTCGACAGCGCTGTTATCGCGGAGGTTGTCGTTAGTATCGCCGCATAGATTTCTCGATGTTCACTCCGACTTACCAGCAGCAAAGGCAGCAAACAAGGCAGTCCTTCTTCATAACATTAAAGGAACATCGTCAGCACGCGGTCACTGTACCATGGATTGTTTTGCCCCTCGGCGCGCGCGCACCACCCTTTTGTGCGACCAAGCTTGACTGAGCTCCGCAGACTTCACCTCCTGCAAAAGTGCGCCTGGAGAGATGTGTGTTTGACGCGATCCCTCCTGACCGAACTCATCCCCTCCGCCCCTAGTCGAAAGCAAGGAGCACAGGGAGCGAGCGTCCACGGTCGTCAAGGACAGTGAGGCTGATTGACACGCAAACTTACGACACATCCACCACCACGAAGAGCCATAGCTGGAGTTTGTCCAGGCTGCTCAGAGATACGCGGGACAGTCTCGGCGGGGATGCCTGCAAAACAAAGCAACGTGAGAACGGAAACAACAAGAAACAGGAGGCGCCATCATCGCAACACTGAGAGGGAGGGAGTACGCACTCATCTGAGCTTGCTGCTGGGGAGCGGGAGCGGGGGACGATTGAGAAAGCATCTAGGTGAAGTTTGTGATTCGTTGGGTTTGTAGTTGCTGTTTGTTGGTGTTGGTGAGGGAGAGTCGGACGAAACTGACTCCAATCTCGTCGACAACTGCGCAGAGTGGCGCTGCGGGACCTTTCACGAGCCCGTGAACCTCACATCAGGAGAAAAGAGCAGGAAGCGCAGGAAGCAGAGGGGAGCAGGTGTGTCTAGAGACATGAGAGCAGAATTGAAAGAGTCAAAAGGCACGAGTCAATCAGAAAACTTTCTTACCGAAGTCTCGGTCTCCGCCAAGAGACGCCAAGCTCGCTTCTTTTCGCGGCATGTCATCATCCTGAGATGAAAACTGGAGTTGGCAAGACTCAATTGTGTCAACCGTACACGTGTGCTTCTTAACTGAAGAGAAGTGCAAGAAAGATACCAGTCACTCAGTCTTTGTTCGCTTTAATTTTGAGAGCTTCTTGTTGAACCTTGGAACATTGTCCGAAAATCTTCCGTTAGCCCAAAATTGAAAAGTCAAATATTGCTAGTGAAGCTGGAATCACTTACATGCCACCTCCTCATAGGAACGAAGCTCGCACATATACCTTAGCTTACTTTCTCGCTGTTGCCTTCTTGCAAGGGTGAGGAGTCGCAGGAGCAGCTTTGTTTTGTGTGAATGATGATTCCTCAATTCGATTGATATGTTCGGTATAGTCAACAGATGCTGGCTGCACTATTACTTTTTGCTGAGGGCCGTCCGGCCGCGGTCTCAGATCTCAGACCACGACCGCCAGCCATCATTACGCTCCACAATCTTCTGAGCAGCTTCGCTTCCCCACCCGCATAATATTTCGACTCATTTCCAACCTATTCCTATGCTCACACTACCTCATCATTTGCACCCACCTAAAGAACCCCAGTGTCATGCGGAGTCGGGTGACGGTTTGCGAAGCGCCATTCTTTCGACTACAAGAGGTCAGGCCGTCAAGTATCAGCGCGAAATTCAATATGAAGAGATCTGAGACGGCCAGACTTACCGACAGCCAAAGTACCCGTGATCTCGATGGCACAGGCATTTTCGGTCGCGTTGCGCTTGACTGCTTCGTCCTCTATCGTGTCGACTACAGCGCGCTCCAGCTGTCCACCAACGGCAGTTCCCGTCACCGCACCAGCGACTGCTCCAGCCGCGGCTCCACTTGTCCAGCCCATGAAAAATCCTGCGGCGCCACCCGCCACTCCTCCTGCCGTGGTGACCGTTGACGCGATGCAGCGAGCGGTGGCGCGCTTTGCCTGATCGTGATTTCCAGCGATGCCGTGAATAGATGCAGCGACAAGGCCGAGAATTGGAAGGCCCTCGCAAAAGCGAGTACCGTTGCCGTTGAGTGAGAAATCGGCCATTTGATGCGCGTTTGTTTTGGATAGGCAAGTAGTGAGCGGCTTATGTCAAAGAATAGGTGAGGGAGGGTTGGCGTATGAAGGGATAGTTTGGTGGGGGGGACCGCGAGATGAGAAGCGAAGGAAGAATACTGCTGCGCTCTCAAGATATTAGCCATCGAAGCAAGCAACCCTTGAAGTGAGGTTGCCAAAGACAGGGCACCCCGGAGTTGGTCGGGGCCATGAGTGTAACCCTAAACTATTCACCGACGTGTGCAAACGTGTGTCCTCCCCATGTCAAAGACACGTTCAAGGAAGTGAGTAACCGAATTTACAATACATCAACCAGCCAGCTTGACTTTTGTGGTATCGTACGCGCGGATAAGATGCTCCTGGCCTTCCTCCGTCCTGCGCCAAAGAAGTCAACAAGCGGAAAAATAAGGATAGCGAGACGCAGAGACTCACTGTGAGAAAGCGAAACCACGATTCCTCCGTAATCGTTGAACAGCCCGGACCTTCTTGATCGCCTTTGAAAGTGAGGAGTCAGCGAAAGATTCGCAGGCGTCAACATCGTAGCATACCTTCTGAAACTGTTCCATCCGCGGTCGGTAATCTGATAATTGGAATGTCAGAAACTTGTGGTCGTCAGGAGTGAAGCGGACTAGGCTAACCTGGCAGATTGAACTTTTGGATCTCCTGCACAATGTGGTACGGCTCTGGCTGGAACATTCGCTTGTACCTGTGTCATGAAACCCGATCAGCTTTCATCTTTTGGATCTAAGGAATGACTACGCACGATTTCCAACCAAAGTCTCGCAGGAGAAGGCCGACGGGCAAACCGAAGATGGTGAGCCAAAACACCAGCGACGACCAAAGTCGCGGGACGATGTTTTGATACTCGAGGGACCAGCCCCCGAGCGGAGCGATGAGAGCGTAGAGAGGAAGGAATCCCATGGTGAATAGGAATGATCCTGGAATGGCGGCGAGAGTATATTTGGTCCAAATACTGCAAACGAATGGGAAGGGTCAGCACCCACGAGGTCAGCTTTCTGAGGCTCGACTAACTCGGAGATCAGAGCCGCTTTTGCCAAGACGGTAAGAAGGCATCCCAAGTAGAGGGTAGTACCCCAAACCCATTGACCGGCGATCCAGCCTTGTGGCAAGATGAGCTCGTCTTTCATGACCCAAGCGGTGGCGACGTAGATGACCTGGGAGCGAGCGCATGAGTATCTGCGCACAAAATGGTCTGAAGGCTGTGGAGGAAAACTTACGAGAGAATGAGCCAAGGCGTTTCCAATCCACTGCCAGAAGATGCGAACGCTGAACTATTATCGAGAAAACTAAAATTTAGCTAGAGCCCTCGAGTATCAGTCCGACTTCAAGACACGCACAAATTTGTTCTTTTGTCCAAGAGTGTACAGTTCTGGGTATCGATCGAGCATTCGAGCACCGACAAATTGGTCGAAGACGCCGAGTACGAACGGCGGAAGAACAGTAAAGATGACGTTGTAGAAAGTGAGGGTCCACGATTCCTCCAAGACTTGTCCAGAAAATGAGCTTTGAATCGAGAACTGCAAATAAGAAGTTAGTACCCGTCGTTTCTCAATCCGCGGCTCAGGGAGGAACGCCTACCCAAAAGCCAGTCATGTATAGGACGATGTTTTTGTAGAAGCTGTCAAAACACCAAACGAATCAGTTTCTCGCCCTAAAGCAATCAACATCAACAAAAGGAGCTTACGAGTACAAGATGAGCCTGCTCAGTCGCTGATAACTCCAAGTGCCGTGCACAAGCAGCAGCTTCTTGAGGAATCGGAATTGACTGATCGCAACATCTGCTGACCGAGCGGCCTGAAGGCCCTCGACTCCCGAGATACCGACTCCTACGTGCGCTGCTTGAATCATGCTGACGTCGTTTGCTCCGTCGCCGATCGCGAGGAGATTGGCCTTGAGGTTCTTCTTGACTAGCTTGACAACCAGCGCTTTCTGAAGGGGCGAGACTCGGCCTGAAAAACGTTATAGGGTCAATACGTTTCGGAGCTAGTCATCAACTCGGAAAAGACTCACAGCATACGACGGCCTTGCACATAACGGCTAGCTCGAGGAAGATGCCAGAGAGGTCCTTCTCGAGAGCAAATGAGAGACTCTTTCCATCTAGAATTGCGAGCACGAGAGTTAGCAAGAGAGTCCACCGGATAGTGAAGCATAACAAACCGATCACAAGCGCCAGCTCTTCAAAGTCACCAGCGTTCCTCGCATTCTTCACCGCCTCCAACCTCTTCGTCAAGAAATCTCGTGTATCATGCATGTTATCCTCATTCACAATAACCTATCCCCATCTCTCATCAGTTTCCTCCCCGCAAAGTGTCATAAGAAAGGTACTCACCAGACTCATCGACTCTGAAATAAGTCTACAAGAAAGTCCAATATTAATCGCAGTTTCCTGTCGATCTCCCGTAAGGACCCATATCTTGATTCCAGCTTGTTGAAGCGTATGAATCGTATCCGGCACGCCTTCTTGTAGCTTATCCTCGATAGCCGTCGCGCCTAGGAGGAAGAGGTCTCGCTCAATCATCTCAGCTGCTTTGTCGATCGCCTCGCTTCGTCCGTTGATTGTTGCAGCTGCTTTGTCGTAGATTGAAGACCATCGACGGTATTCTTCTTCGGAGATTTCTCGCATGGCGACGCAGAGTGTTCGGAGACCTTCTGTGGCGTATTCCTACGAAGGTGAGCGTCGCTGTCAGTGACTATTCGGTACTTCGGAAGAGGAGCCAGAGTGGTCGTACCTCAAGTTGATTGAGAGTAAGCTCGGTAAACGATTGAGGTTCTTGCGAAAGTCGCTCGAGGATGACCGTATCGGCACCCTTACAATAAAGCTTGATCTTTCCATCTGGGCCTCTCACGACTGACGACATTCGTTTCCTCGTACTATTGAACTCGAGGATGTTGAGAATTTGATACTCCTTTTTCTCGCCCAGGACCTCGACAAAGATCGACTGGGGTTTTCTCGTCTGTTCTCCCACCCGCATCGCATCAGCTACTCACTCGTGCGAAATCATACCGATCAAAGAGTACTCACAGTAAATCGGTACCCAAGCATATCCGCTCCTTCCACCAAAGCCGCCTCATCAGGACTACTAGCCTGATAAGTGATTTTTCCATCTTTCGTCTCGGGAATGACCGTATGACAAGTAGCCAACAGAGTCAAAAACTCATGAATAATGTTACTCGTCTCGTGCCCTTCGGTGAGATTGCTCCTCATCTCAGCAAAACTAAAGACTTCTCCTCGTTTACTTTCTTCGACGGTTTCGATGTAGGGAATTCCACCGATGGTGCATTGTTGGAAATCCATTTGGTTGCAGGTGAGAGTACCGGTTTTGTCGGAGAAGATGTATTCGATTTGACCGAGTTCTTCGACCAAAGAGGAGGTGCGGCAGAGGGCGGGGGTGTCGGTGGGGGCGTAGTACATGTCTGTGGAGGGAGAAAGGCGTTAGAGGTGGATAAAGCCGGAATGAGTCGAGATATACCGAGATCGGAGTTGATGAGAATCGCCTGCTGGAAACGTACGACCTCCATTGTTACGATGAGTCTGTCCACCCGTTCTTCTAGTCAGCGTCTTCCCTGCCATCCCCTCGCATTCCATTCAATCCACTTACGAAATCGGGACCAAGTTCTACCCGCCCATCAACAATATTAGCTCACTTCTCATCCCAAACTCGCACACCACCACTCACCTGATAAAGAATGATGAAAGTTAAAATATCCAAAACAAAAGTCGCCGCCGAGCTATCGTCCCCGAGAAGCAGATACCACATCTGTTCGCCATTGATATGATTCCTAAACAGACTTCCAATCGAGCATCCGATCGAAAGTCCAAGTAGGATCATAAAGAGGAAAACGACTTGTTTGTTGACCATCCGTTCCATCGCTGTTCGCTTGATGGGTGCGGCGCTGTAATTTCACCACGGGTAAGCTATCATTCCTCAGAAAAGAGAGGTCGTGGAAAGGACCCACGTCGCGTTCCTCATAAGTTTAGTATCATGACCCGTAAACACCACAAGGCCATACATCCAAGCCGTATTCCTCAACTGCGCCCCCCTCAACAACACCTGATCCGGACCAAGAGGAACGTCCTTCGTGCCTCCACCACCGTTTCCATTCGGAATTTGAAGAGTCGCTTCGAATGTGTAGAGAGAGTTGTTGGGTTGTTCGCAGCGCATTTGTCCGGTAAGACGAGAGACGGCAGCTGGAGAAGTGAGGGATGCGGTGGAAGGTGATGATTGTTTGATTTTGAGGTTGGTTTCTCTGTTCACATTTGTTTAAGAAAGTGAGATTGGGATGGTGTAGAGAAAAGGGGGGAGGGGAGAGGGAAGGAAAAGAGACGTACCCATCAAGATTACTAGTCTCAATATAACAAAGACCCTCCGGTTCACTACTACTCAACAGTACCAAATCGGCCGGAAAGAAATCATTCCCCTCCAACCTGACCACATCACCAACTCTAATCGCTTTCCAAGGTTTATCAATGAATTGACCGGTGGAGACATCGAGGACTTTTGCGAGACGAGAGTTGAGGTCCGAGTCGGATTGGTGGCGCTTGAGATCTTCTTGGAGTTCTTTTAGAGCGGCGACGAAGAGGACTAGGGAGAGGGGTGCTATGGTTGTGTATTTGTTGGTAGGGGAGACGTTGGGGATTTGTTGGATACTGGGTTCGTGGAGGAGGGAGTTAGTTGGCCGAAGGGAGGGGGAGGTGATGAGGAGAGTGTAGATACCATGCGGCGAATAAGAAGAACAGGTTGGCGTATTTTGAGAATTGCTCTGCATCACCAAATTACAACCGTCAGCCTTACGCTCGATTCAACACGGATTTGTAAAGAAGAGTGAAAGCGAGAACTCACCAAACAAAAATTTGGGCAAAAAAGTGACCGGGTTATACTTACTAGTACTAACCGAATTTCCCAAAAACTTCAACCCATTATTCCCCTCCCAATTATTCAAATAAATCAATCTTTCCCCCGTATAAACTCTCGGAGCACCTTGCATCCAACCTTTAAACTCTTTCCACTTCTTCTTCATTCCCTCTTTTCCTCCCAATCCACCACTCTTCTCTCTCGAGGAGGCGGATAAAGGACGAATAGAAGAAGAAATCATCTCGTCGTCGTCATCTAAGAATGAATTCTTGCGACTGGAGAGATGGCCTGCTGGGAGTGCTGCGTTGGCGGAAAGACCGGCGTTGGCGGAGTAGTCTGAGTCATTTCGGGAGAGGGTGAAAGGTGATTTTGAGTAACGTTTTGGAAGAGGAGCGGCGGTGGAAGTGAGGTCGTCGTCCTCGCTGTTGGGAGGCGGAGATTGTCAGCGAGTTTTCTTGCAATCCCTCCCCTCCTCTGCACAATGCCAACTTCATGATAAGATAGAATACAAACTCACTAAGGATCAAAGTCGTCCTGTTGCTGATTCCCATAACCTCTTCCCCTCGCTCCCGCTCCAGCAGCTCCTTGCTGCATTGTACCATCCACCGCTGTCCCAAAACGATTACTAGCCTGTCCCCCACCATAAGCCGCTGGGTTTTGGTTCTGACCTCCACCATAAGTTCCTCTTGAGTTTGAGAAAGGGTCTGCGGAGTGTGATGATTGTGCGTAGGATGGAGTTGAGTTTGGAGCGGGAAGTCGACCGGGAGTAAAGACTGCGAGGTCGTCTTCGTCTGAGTCATACTATCAAGCATGGGGGGGATTAGCTGGGATGGGAGTTGGATGAGGGAGAAGTGAAACGGACGTGGTTCATCGCGATGCAGTGGCGCGCAGCCGGTCAGGACCGCTGAGGGATTCTGAAGTTCCTCGGTTCTTGAGTTCGATCTTTTCCCTCAACTCAAGTCGACGCGGTCGTGTATCGAGCGTGCGAGTTGTGCGACTTGAGCACAGCGCGCGTGAGGAGACTGGGCGGGCGCGAGCTTGTCGGTGGTGGGAAGGAGGCGTAGGCGCGGGCTTTTGTCAATTCTCACAAGCTGCCTGATCTTGCGCAGTTGCCGTCAGTGGATTGCCTGGGTGACGGCGAGATTGTTTGTCGTGACTTGTCGTTCAAGAGCAGCTCGAGTCGGGGCCGCCAAGGACAGCTGCTCGAAGACGTGCTGCGGGATGCGTGCTGTCGGACTCCGCGAAAAAGCAACGCTTTCGTTTCGCTGCTCTGTTTGTTTAGCCTACTCAGCTCTAGAAAGAATTGATTTCTAATCCGAAATCGTGTCAGGCAAAGAAACACTTCTATGGTGGAAATGATCACACTCACGCGATCAAAGTGGTGATGTGACTTCCTCGTTGTGTGAGTTTGCTAGCAACCAAATTTTTCACAGAAAGTAGAGTATGTTTGAATGAAAGATCTGGTACTTATGGAGAGAGATCTCGCTCCAGAAAAATGGCTAGGCTAAACGCGCGTCGCCTTACACTTGAGCTGGGCGTGCGAAGGTCTGCCACTCGACCGACATTCCAAAGAAGTACTGATCCCATTCGGAAAACTTTACTGCCGTTATAGCTCATAAAAAGCCAACCTGCAAACACAACGCGGGCTCCAAGGACAAGCAAAAAAGAAAAAAACAGGACTCCTCAGCAGGGGTCGAAACCGAGTCCATACGGCTGGACAAGGCAAAAAAATATGGGAGTGTAATGAAAGATAATTGAAGAGCATTGTGATGCTGTACTCGGGTTGCTATCAGTAAAAGGCGGATGGCAAATTCCAGTGAGCACAAGATCAGCTCGATGAAGCCGTAGACTCCGCAGGTCATCATACATACCACGACTCAGGGGCACGTAGTCCCCGACTTCTTTCTGAGCCAGTTCCGCTTTTATGCGGAAGTGTGAAGGGTAGGAAGAACGGATGAAGAAGAGTACATGCAGAAGTTTCGCCAGTCTACAGAGGAAGCATTTCAACCGTTCGGAAACGCGTTGAATGTGGACCGCCTTCCACAACTTGTTCGGAAAGCCTTTCTCCGGAGTTCCGCACAAAGGTCCAAAAAAAACTGAACCACAAGCTCATCCCCACCCCACAGCCTGCAAACTACCGGTCCAATCTTTTCTCTCCTCCTACAGGCCAGTAGCTACAAAGAAATCCACCCGAGAACATCAGATGCAAGCATCTCATTAAATCAGAACCGTGACGCTCAAAGATGAGAAGTTCACAAGCGGTGATTGTTGCGCCGCTAAGACCCCAATGCAACATGGAGCTTGAGCACTCCAGTGTAAAAAAAAAGCTTGCGGTCGTTGCTAGCCCGGGACAGAATTCGAGCAGGGAGTGGCTCCTCCTGATGGAGCCTTGGGGCGTCGCTATCCCGAGAATAGAAAGCGGAAGCTGGCCTAGCTTTTTGTTTTCATGTCTTTCGTTCTTTCATTCCTCAAGCAAGATATAAGGAGACTGGTACGGCTTCGAAGATCAACCCCACTGGCGACTGCCACTAACAAACGGCACTAAATTACTCGGGGGTATAAACGCGTACTGACAACTTCTCCCCACTAAAATCCCAGTAAGAGGAACTAGATTTTCTTTCCCCATCCAAATATCCCCGAGATTCTCTTCTTCCCACCTCCAGCAGCTCTCTTATCTCCAATCACAATCGGAACCGGGGTAGGTCTCGCCGCCGAAGTCGCTGGTGCCGTTGGATTTGTATGATACGACGGCGAAGTCGTAGAAGTCGTGATCGAGCCATTTGTAGGTGAGTGCGTGGTATGATTTGCGGAAGGAGGTGATGAAGCTGAAGCTGAAGCTGAAGCTCCGGAAGTGTCTTCGACCTTGCGCTTTGACGTTGAGGGACGCGCCTGTGCGGTGGTAACCTTGTTAGCGCTGATCGCCGAACAAAGGTCACAAACAAGCTCGCCTTCAACGTGCTCTTATCAGCTCCCGCCTCATATTGTTTCGCACTATTCTTCAACTTCACATCTCTCTCCGCGCCACTCACCACACCCGGCGTAGTCGTATATCCCGGCTACACACCCAAAAGCTCGTCAGCACAAACACCTCAAAAAAGGACCTCAAACTCAGCCCACTTTCGCCTCAGAAACAGTAGCCAAAACAGGTCCAGTCCTTGCGTCCGAAAATTCTTCCTCGCTGGACCCATCCTCGATCTCTTCGTCGCTGAGCTCGTCGCCTTCGACGATTCCGACTGGTACCATCCCGGCACTTTGAACAGCTGTCGGTCCTGGTCCTTGGATGTCGGCCAAGACTTTCGCAGTGGTTCCCGCGTAGGATTTGGTAAACTGGTGAGATAGGAAAAAGATTCTTGGGGTCAGCGCTCGGGTCCAAAGACGTCAAGTTGCGAAAGGCCTATCGTGTCCCCGGCGCGCTTTCCCCCATGAAACAGATCTCATGACTAAAATAGAGAGAGAAAGAAATCTCACCTTCTCAATAGCGACCCACCACTCGCTAACAGCTTCCCAACTCTTCCCCCTATAGACCCTCTCCAAGTCGCTCTTCTGAAGCTTCATGCTTCCCCTCACACTTCCAATGACTCCTCCTTTCTCCGCTTCCCTTCCCTGGATAATGAATTTCGGCTCCTTCATCCTCCCTCCTTTCGAGGTCCCAGGACTTGGCATAGGACCGAGTGTCGCATGAGGAAGATGTAAAGAAAGGTAAGGAGTGGCGAGGGGCGAACTTGAGGAGCGGTATTCGTGTAGGTATCCGGAGGGCGTAAGCACGAAGTACGCTGTATCATCAAAGAAAAACTGTATTCAATACGAGTGCAATGGATAAAGATGGCGGGCAGGGGCGAAAATCGCGGCACCAAGAGTCACTGCCACTGCCAGCCAGGGACAGGAACGAGGGACGATGACCCAGGAAACGACGAAACGACGGAAAACGACTCTCACCTTCTTTCCAGTTTCTCACAAAGCGCTTCTTACGCTCGAGAACTCCTTGTTTGATTGGTAGTGTTGCGGGATCTTCTTGGCCTGGGAAAGTGATGAGACTGAGGTCGCGAGCTGGTGTCGAAGGAGGGATGAGATAGTTGAGTGTTTCAAAGTGATTCCATTCAGTCTGAAGATCATTTCGTTTGAGTTGGTGAAACGAAATTCGGTGATGGATCAAGCAAAAGGTGAATTTACCTCAGGTTGGACGGTTGTGACCGTTTCGTGAAGCTCCGAGGACCTCGTTTGCGTCGACAAGAGCATTTTGGCGCTGTCAAGGTAACAATAAACAATCAGCGCTCGCTCTCTGCTAAGTTGCTCCTCAAAGCTGTCGCATACATAGCGAAGATGGAAGAGAGAAAAGAAACTCACTGCGCCTCCTCCCATACTGCCCAGCATCTCGTAACCTCTGTCCATACGCTAATTTCGAGCTCCTTCGTCTTCTCTTGCCAGAGTAGTGCTGCTTTCAAGAGCTCATTTTCTCGAGTAACTTGTTCCCGCATTTGACTTTCTGCATGGGAACGGACAACGAATGGGTCTTCGTGCGAGGGTAGTGAGAGCGGAGTGATTTGGTGGGATGCGATGGATTTGGCGAGGTGGGTTAGGACTTCGACAGAGGTAGCTCTGTGGTTTAAGTTGGTTAAGTGAGAATGAAAACGGAATTGGTCGGCTGGGGAGAAAAACGAACCTCTCCTTCGCAACGGCGTCTGCGATTTTGATGACCTCCTTATCTAGTGATGAAATATGAGCCTTGATATCGACCCTCTGCAGTTGTATCAGTCAGAAAAAGGGTTTCGAGTTCGAGAAGTCGTCAGTTCTCCGCAGGATATTCTTTCGCGGCCCCAAGCCGGACCACTTCTTTTACTCACCAGCTTCTTGAGTGGTGTGACGACTCCATCGCTCACTTCCCTCGCCAATACCGAGTGTCCATCAGCTTCCAGCCTTGTATTTTCCTTCACTCTTGTTAAAATCTCTGCAAATCCAATCTGACCGCCTTCCTTGACGGGGGTTGGAAGAAACAGTTCGGCTTCTGGAAGTGGACTTTCGATAGTCTTCCCAGTTGAGATATTGAGAAGATTCTTGGACTGGGTGGCGTGGGTGGAGGCGATTTCTGATGGCGAGGAGATAAGGATGAGCTACGGCGTCGAATGGAAGCGCGCCTTCGCAGCGTGAGGACGGACCTTCAAAGTAAGAAGCAAGAGATTTCGTGATCCTCTTGACTTCGTGCATTCGATTTACGAGTACATCTGTAGGTCGAGTTCCTTCTTGTGGCGCTGGGTCGGTCGGAGCTAGCAAGTGGTGACGTGACATCAGCGGGGATAACTAGCACTCGGCGCGTGCGACATCATGTGCAGCTCACGTTCAGCTGGGTGCGAGGAGTCTGAAGTTGGTGCAAGAGCCGGTCCTCGCTGGGGTACTCGCTTGGAGTTGTGGCGATGCAGCATTCTTCAACTCAGAGCTGTTTTGAGCAGTAGGAAGGAAGCACCAAGAAGCACCTTGAGGTGGTTTGACCGAACGGGTCCGTGCGGCGGGACGTTCGACGTTCGTGGCGTCCGGAGCTTCCGCTCAACTAATATTCAAGAATTTGACATCTCTAAATTTCACATTGCTCAATGCAAGCCACAATAATCGCACAGGGTGATCTCCGTGAATGAACAGGTTATGTCGCAAAAGTTCCTCGACATTTCCAGAGGAGGAAACGGCCCCTGAATTTGACTGAATGCCGGACTTTCTCATCTCCGCGGCACTTGGATTCCAACTCGACCTTCCTTTCCCCTTTCTAGCGAGCGATGTTCTCAATCTTCAATCCCCGTCTTCAGCGTCCCTCCCTCCCGCGAATCGTTGTCCAGTGGGACCCTTCTGCGGACACTCCAACACCAACCGAGTCACTCGAAAAGCAAGGAGCGTCACCAATCCCAGCAACTTTCACTAGCCTCGAGTCTTATCTCGACTCTTTCATACCTCCACTACTCTTGGAATGCTGGGAGCAACTTCGCTTGGCGAAACGCGAGCCAAAAGAGGATCTGATCGACTTGAGCGTCGAAGAAGTGGATTCGGTGAAAGGCAAAGCAACCTTCACCGCATATCAAGTGCGAGGAAAGCAAAATGAGAATATCGTGAGCTGGGACGAGTTTGATGTCTTGATTGTGGAGGGAAAATTTGCAGTGGTGAGGTCCATCAAGACATCGGGCGCGATAGGCAATAGGAAGACGAAAATCAAGGTTCATATGAGCAAGGAGTCGACGTTCGAGGAAGGAGAATCTATTTCTGCAAGACTAGTCGCGAGGTGCGTCCATTTTACATCTTCACAAGCCATCACTACAAGATGATCAATGGTTGCAGCATCAAAACAAGCGTTCGCGAATACGGCGCCCTCTGCCAGCTCAATAAATCTTCTCTCGCTTCCCAATTGGTTTCGCCTCAGGACATTGCGCCTTTTGATCCATCTTCGCTGTCCACTCGAGTCGTTCCGGGGCTCGATGGTTCGCAGTCGGCCACTGTCGCAAGCGTTGTCTCTAGGACGAGTGGTCTCTCTCTCATCCAAGGGTGCGTCATTTTCTCAACGTCTCAAAAGCTGAGAGGTGTGATTCCAAGTTCCACAGACCCCCAGGCACTGGGAAGACGACAACAATCCTCAAAATCGTCGAAGCTTGGGTCAAACGTCGCTTGCTAATCTGTGCTCCCTCAAACGCCGCCGTCGACGAAATCCTCCGTCGGCTCCTACTCGCTCCCTTGAGCTCTCCCGACTTCAAAAGTGACGAAAGGAAGCTCTCCATCATCAGACTCGGCGACCCGAAGCTAGTCAGCGCCGACGTTCGCCACGCTCACATCGACGAAGTCGTTCGAAGTCGCTACGGAACGCCAGACAGGAACAGGCTTGGATCGGTTCGAAGCAAAGTCTTACGAGAGGCGGATGTCGTTTGCTCGACGCTGAGTGGATGTGGATCGGGAGTGCTGGATGGGATGAAGTTTGAGACTGTGATTGTGGATGAGGCGGGTCAGGCGGTGGAGCCGAGTGTCATTATTCCATTTCAGTTTGGATGCACTTCTTGTGTGCTCGTTGGCGGTAGGAACCTCTCAGTATTATCTGGGAGACAGTGCTAAAAGCTTGTCCAGACCCAAAGCAGCTCCCGCCGACCGTCGTTTCTCGCGCGGCTCAACGAGCAGGCTACGAGCGCTCCTTATTCGAGCGAATCATGGACGTCAATCCCGGCGTGGTCCACCTTCTGAGGTGACTTTCTTGAGCTTTCTGTGATCTTTTGTCTGACAAGAACCTTTTCTGGCCAGCACACAATACCGAATGCACACCTCGATTTCCACCTTTCCCTCAGCACAATTCTACGAGTCCAAAATTTCCGACGGTCTTTCCATGGAAACCTCTACCTCTCGATCTTGGCACTCTGATCCTCGCTTCCCGCCCTACGCATTCATCGACGTCTCCTCCGGAAACGACACCCTCAATGGGACCTCCAGGCTCAACGACGTCGAAGCTTCCGCCATTCTCAGCTTTTACGACCAGATCACAAAGTCTTTCCTCTCGAAAGAGACCTCACCTTGCTCGGTCGGTATCATCACGCCTTACAAAGCTCAACGAGGAGCACTCGAGAGGGCGTTCGCGGAGAAGGGCTATGCGGAGCAAGTAGTCTTCAACACTGTTGATGTGAGCTTATGTCTTTTTATCTGATCATGTCAGCTCAGTCCTGAACTACTATAGGGATTTCAAGGTCAGGAGAAAGACATCATCATCATATCGTGCGTTCGAGCTGGGCCAGGTGGCGAAGTCGGCTTCGTCCGCGACGCTCGGTGAGGGGGAAAACTTTCTGTCTCAGTGTGGCTTTTGTCTGGCTGACTCTCCAAAAAGTCGAATGAACGTCGCTTTGACCAGGGCAAAGTCTTCAGTCTTTATTTTCGGCCATTCAGCAAGACTTTGTAGTGATCCAACTTGGGCTGCTCTGATTAGCGACGCCAAGACTCGAGGAGCTTTCATGAACGTGAGTGGGTCAATCTAGAAATCAGGAGCTTGACTCATGATGTTTTGAGCTGGTACTACTAGTCGGACCTCTCGCTACCTGCGCCTGCTAGCAGGTCACGAGAACGATCACGCTCGCCTCCTCACGCGCCGCCACCTAAGAAAGGGCGCTACGATGAGCAAGCTGCACCGCAAAGTACGAGCGGATACGTCTCTCTTAGGAGAGAGGATCTCCCAGAAGTTTGGAAAGACCGGCTTGCCCTCGATTGGTGTGCGTCGTATTCGATTCGTGGCGCTCTCGCCATGACGCTTACTGCCTTTCTCTAAACAACAGAGTGAATGGGTTTTGAATTGTCATACAACTTAAGCGACATAGCGACGTTAAAAAGTAAATCCGGTGCAATCTCTCCGCCAAACAGCTCTCTACCCAAAGCCTCGAACATGTCAAGCACGGCCGCATTTGTACCTTTGCCGAGAGGAGAATCTGGTGAGAAACCTGTCACCCGGCATTATAAGTAGCAACGTACCTCTTTATCACTATTGGCCACTCCTAGTCCGTCCAGCACTTCCCCTCGAAATGCATCCTGATTTTACGATCTCCGACAAAGAGGTCCAGAACGATGGAGGAGTGCTTGACGTGGATTTCTGAGAAAGTACAGTCTTCAAGTAGAGTCATTGATTTTGAGTTGGTTATAGCATCGCGAAGTCTGCCGTCAAACTTGTGCTCGAAGGAATGGTGATCAAACGACAGGGTGAGCTGGGTGATAGTTGGTGTCTCCGCCGGCACTGCATCAAGAAGATTTGCGATAACGCTAGGTTTGAGACAATTGTTGAAGATGAGGTGGGTGACGGCAGTAAAGGAGGAAAGGAGGGACTTGAGAAGGAAAACAAACTCTCGGCCGAGGGCAAGAGTGGTAATTCTCCGAGCGAATGATGGGAACTCTGGAAGGTTGGAGATATTAAGAGAAGAGATGCCAGTAGCCTCAAAAGAGTGAAGGGAATTCGAAGAGGAGGAAAGTAGGGCGGACATGAAGTCGGCAGGAGCGCTGCAGCCGTGCAGGCTAAGATGACTGAGGTTGAAGGGAAAGGTCCAGCGCAGGGGAGGGTTGTTTCTGGTAAGTATCGTATCGATATCGAGTGAGGCGAGGTCTGCAAACGAGTAGATTAGAAGCGATGCGGTGGAGAGGTATCGTTGATAGTCACCTGCTCCAGCTAGCTCCACCACCGTCGCATCGAGTCCAATGAAAGACCGCAAACTCAGCTTCCGAAGTCCGACTCTTCCCACAGCCTCGATGAGCGCCGTTCCTGTCACTGCTGTCACCCCTTCCTCTCGCGCATTGTAGTAGCCGATAAGATCCAGCTCCTCTATGCGGTGCGTGCCGAACGCCGGGCTGGAAAGCAGCTTGACGGCTGTCGACTGCTTATGGAGATGCACATGACGGTAGAGGAGCGGCTGAGCGATATCGCGGAACTGGCGAGATACGAGGCAGAGCGTGAGGACGAGTGGGTAGTGGCGCGGGGGCTTGACTTCGCGCGCGGCTGTAATGGCGTGGCGCAAAATAGACGTGAGGGTTTCCGCAGGGAGTGATGGCGAGGTTGACATTTTCAACGACCTGACCCAGGAGCGAAAGCGATGAAGTCGCTATTTAAGGTGAAACGAGTCCGCGACGCGCACGGTCCGTTTCGGGGTGTGGAAGCTTCCACTTTTAAGCCTTTTCCTTCTGCACCTAGCGACCTACACCATGACACCTCCGGCACTCCCGCCATCTCTCTCGCTCTTGAGAGACCAGTATAAGCGAAAACAGGCGCGCTTCCAACGATGGCTCGTCGCAGCGTGCGAGAAACGACAGATCGATCCATTCACGGCTGAAATTCAGGACGGAGGCGATAATGGGGATGAGGCATCTACTGCACCAAAGAAGAAGGGCAAAGCGAAAGGGAAAGGCAAAGGGAGGTGCAAGGGCAAAAAGTCGGCAAAGGCCAACCCAGCAGCTGCGCCTCCGGGACCCTGCGTAATGACAGTAAACCAACTCGTCCGACTTGCGTCAGCTCTTTCAGACGCTTCAGATGGGGAAAAGATTTCTTCTGGTAGGCAGAGACGGGTGAGGGCGCGGCGAATTTGCGAAAGCTAATGCACTTTGGGCACCACAGATGTTTTATCGCTCCTCGATGAGGTTATCGAAGCTCGAAGCAAAGTAGCTGAACACTTCGTCTCACCGAAGAAGGCTTCGATTCATGCAAGCAATGTCACGCACAAGTGAGCTGACTTGAACGCCGGTCTCGCCGATAAATCATCTCTTTGATCTTAACGCCCGCTCCAGGTTCTTCACAGACACTCTTAAAAAAGTCCTGCGCGTACTCAAAGCTTGTGGAGTGCAGAAGAAGGCCGACGAGTCCGACGTTGACGTGGAAACACTCTCTGCTGGCGAGCTCGTCCTTCGACTCCAAGCGGTTCACCTGACGGTCTCCACCGACGGACTTGAAGACGTCGACTACCCGGAGACACCTGAAGATCCGAGCAAATGGATCCCAGCAAGTCAGCAGCATCTCCTCAAGGGACCATCGAAGCCAGCCGGAACTCCGGCGTCGCAACGCCCTCTCAGTCAATTCTTGCTGGAAGAAGAAGTCGACGAGCTCGCAGTGGCCGCTTTCTGCCTCCTTTCGGACGTCGAAGGACTCGCAAAGTACATCGGTACTACGTGGGTAGCTTACGCGAAAGGGGAAGTCTCTCTCGCCACAGCGGCGGCACTCTCTTCGTAAGCTGTTGAACTGGTCAAAACGCTCGAGCGACAATTTGTCGCGGAAAGTAATGGAATGGGTAGATTCGGGACTTACGAGGACGTTTTAGAGGCATTTTTTGGCCTAAAGAACCGAGGTTTTACCATGGATCATGCCAAGTCGCTTTTGGATTCGGAAGATCTGGTCGACTTTATCCACTTCCGAACCTATAACACTCTCACACAGTTTGTGCCCGCAATACCAAAAAGTGAGCTCTTATACAAACCTCCCGATCAGACAGGTTGATTTTCGTTCTTCGTCATGTAGATGGAAGTATGCCTCTTCCTACACCTGGCTTCTTCCCGCCATTCCGTCCCGAACGCAAACGAAGCGAAATGAGCGGCCGAGAGAGAGAGGCAGAGGATATGAACCTCATCATGTGTCAACTTGGAGAGGTGAGTGTGCTATATTAATTTAAGCTCACCGGCAGCTAATTTGTTACTTCTAGGTCGCATCGGTTTGCGTGGGCGCTTCAGCAGGCGTCTTGATGTATGAAGATGCGCTCTACCGCGACACTCGAACCTACGTCGAGACACCTTCACATCCCATTCGTCTCCACCTCGTCTTCGAATGGAGCGTTTGGCTCAGCAGCGTCCACGCATGCCGAGCGAACCTTCTCAAGCCTCTCGAAACTGCTCTCGCCACAATCGACAGCATTCTCGAGAGCGAGAAGAAGTGGGCGACAGGGCCGCTTCCTTACGACCCAGTGAATATGGCGGGGACAAGGAACGAGATGGAGCAGAACCTTGTCAACCTGCTGAAACGACAGGTGTATCCGGACTCGCCTGGAGCTACCATAATGCGCCGTGGATACGAGAATATGAAGAGACCCGATGGCGTCGCAGGGACAAAAAAACATCAGGACTTTCGAAGGAATCCATGGGCGGCTGGGTGTCTTCAACTGGTGAGTCAAACCTTCAACAGGATTGAAAATCACGTCTTGACTGCCGCTCGACTCTTCAGAATGCTGTCGTTCAAGCTTTCGCCCTCGGCGTCGAGGTCATTAATCGCACCGGCCACCTCACTACGACGCTTCAGCTCTACCATACTCTTGTCGTCTACAAGGAAATCAAACCGATTCCTATCCTCGACGAGCTCCTTGTCCTCTGCTGTCCCACGATGTTTGGTGTACCCGACCCACCGCAAAAGGACGACATCCTCACGTCGAATTACGCCTCAGTCGCGGGACTCACTCTCGAACAGATCAAGCGTGGCGCCAAATTCAAGGAAGAAGGACGAGGAACATTACCAGTTGGCTGGGGTGGCTCTTTCTTAGCTGATCTTGTCGCTGTTGAGCCTTTCAACCTCACGCCGACCTTCGTCGACGAGCTCGTTAGCGGGAAAGAGCACGCGCCACTCGTTGACCGCCGTTTCCTCGTGGGCCCCTTCCATGATGCTAAGATTGCAAAGGAAGGACGTTAGTTACGGCCTCGATCGATTCTCACTCACAATTTTTGCTAACTTTCAAGCTTGCAGGGTGCGCCATTGGTCCTCACTCTGTCTTCGACATTCTCGACAAGCTCAAGATTCGCTGCGAGGAAGACCTAGCCAAGAGTGCTTTAGCGATCGATTTCTTTACGGTTGAGAGGGCTGGTATCCAGATATTCCAGCGTTGGCATGACCTCGTCGATCCCCTCTTCCTCAAGATCCATGGGCCAAATTACCAGGAACACCACAGTCAGGTAGGCGCCGATCCAGGTTTACTTTGGCACTGAGACGCTGAAGTTGGTTTTGCGCAGAACACCTTCCTCTTCGCTTTCCTCTTCTACGACACTGAGGACGGCAAGAAGCGGCCGGGCAAAGAGGGATTTGCGCTTGCGAAGCAAGCGTTTTTGGAAGTAATGGCGGAGGTGGAAAAGGCCATGAAGGCTGGGTCCGGATTAAGGTTTGCTAAAGTGAACAAGCTAGACTACAAAGTGTAGAAACTGGAATCTACTCGTGCGGTGGGTCCAGGTGGGATCAACCGGCACGCCCAATCTCTCGCGACTTTTTTTGCAGCCCCACTTCGCTTTCACGCTTGTACTCCAACCTTGACGCGTCCCGTCGGGAGCGGTGAGGATTTGGGGATGACCTCCTTGCTGGCGCTCACTACTCGCAAGGGAGCCTCTCTCTACCAGCTTGGCCCATCGGCGGACGCTCAACTTGTCCTCAAATCCTCGTCACCAACCCCAACACCGTCATGTTGTCTCACCTGGCATGCAGATGGGTCAAAGTTTCTCGCGGTGGGAGCTACCATAAGAGTCTCTTCAAGATATGGGGAGCTACTATACGAAGTCAAACGCGTGCGTATCCGCTACCTACCTCTACCACTTTAAAATGTGCGCTGTTGACTGACTTCGGTGACAGTCAGATCGCGACGGCAGCTCTGCGATCTCTTCAGCGCACTTTCTTGGACGGGATTCGATCGTATTTGCGTCTGGCGAGACAGCGTACATCTACGCAAACTGCAACGAGCCACCGACAGAGCTAGGCGGGCACCCGTCGAGCTCACCACCCATCACGTCTCTCGCTCTCAACGCCGACGAATCACTGCTCGCTTCCTGCGCTGGATCTTCCATCATAGTCCACAATCTTACCCACTCGACTCTCACGACCCTCCATGCGCGTCCCAAGTCGGCGTACTCTACCGTCAAGTTTCATCCGGCCCGTCGCACCTGCCTGGCCGCAGGAACGGCCGTTGGAGTTGTCCACCTCTTCGACACAACAAAGCCATCTGCGCCACTCAAATCAATTTCGCTTTCGGGAGGAGCGCCACTTCACTCGCCCATCACGAATCTCGCATTTCAGCATCCCATAGGACAGCTGCTCGTCGCATGCAGTGAGAAGGGAACCCTTGGATTGGTTGATACAAAGCTTCTGAAGCTGGCTGGGAGCTGGGAAGTGGGCATGCAGGTGGAGAAAGGGGCCATGACAATGGATGGGAGTGGGCGAACGGTCGTCCTCGCAGGAAGAGGTGCCGTCCGCATTCTGGACCTCAAATTACGGACGAAGTCTATCGAGGTCAAGATCGGTGATGGGACAGACGATATTCTCAGCGTAGCTCTGGAGGTAAGTCCAGCCATTTCATTGTGGGAAACAAGTGTCCATATTGACGCCCGCAAGACCACGCCAACTTGTAGCCAACCAAAACATCTCGCGTCGACCGATCTTCCTCCCCCTCAAAAAATGCCGTAGCATCACCACTTCTCCTCGAATCCGTCAATCGCCTGAGGCAATCAAAACGGGCGTCTGACCTACTCGAAAAGCATCTCTCCAGGCCACCAGTGGCGGACGCATGTGAAAACGAGCCCGAGCCAGCTCTGACCACAGCTCGCGCAACTCGATTGGCAGCGATGCAAGCTGCGTTCCCCTCGGTCCAGCTTCTTCCGCCTGCTCCTGCGAAGAGAGTTATATCGGACGACCTGCCGCCATCGAGACTAGCCTTTGCAGGTTTGTTATTTCACATCTTCCGCCTCCAAATTTCTCCACTAATTTCCGATTTCTTCAATAGAATCTATTTCTCGAGAAGCTCGCACCTCTACAATTCGAGCTTCTAGTGTGCCCTCCCAAATCGACGCTGTTCCAAGGACTCCTCGCTCACACGAGTCCAGCTCAAACTCCCACTCCCCGACACCTCCGCATTCAACCTCATTTGACCACAATTTGGATTCCTCCCGGCTTCGCTCTTCCTCTATCTCCCATCCGGTCTCTCTCTCCCAGAAATCGACTCATCAGCGCAGCTTATCGGTCACTTCGGGAACGCCTTCGATTCATCTCCCGTCGTTGCTCGATATCTCGGGGTACGAGAATGGGGGCCAAATACGAAGAAGCTCTTTAGTGAACGGATTAGGGAGTCCAGCGAGGAGAGATCGAAGGTCAATGTCGGTGAGCTTTGTCAATGAGAAAGAGGACGGCAAGCCGTCCTTAGGAGGGACGGCGAGGGAAGGGATGAGAGCTAGTCAGGACGAGGAGGTGAATGCTGGGATGGAAAGCTCTGGGAAGGGGAAGGAGACGGTACACCGCAAGAGGGAGGCTGTCGAAGGCCGGGAGGATGGCAAGAGCGGAGACGTGAGGAGCCATCTCGCCAGGCCGAGCAAGGTTATAGAAGCATCAAAAGCTTCAGCAGAAACATTATCACCTCGACACACAGACTCGGTGGCGAGTATCGAGGAAACAGTCGAGACACGTTCTCACCAAGGACATTGTATCGAGGCCATGGATTTGAGGGCAACCGTTCGTGACGTCGTCGAAGAGTACAATCAGAAGTGCGTCTTGCGGAGCTCTTTACCTCTTCCGAACTTTGATTGCTGATTTTGCGCAATCTTTGCAGATCAAGGGAGGACATCAAGTTGCTGCATGTCGAAGTCCTCCGCCAGGCGTTCGAGCAAAAGGTGTGGCCTCTTGTCCTGCTTTTTCGACGGTATCGCTGACATTCGAATCAATCTTCCCATGCAGTCTCTCATGGAGCGATGCTTTGGAGGCGAATTGGCCAGACTGCGAGAGGAGAACGCGACTTTACGCGCGGAAAACGATCGCCTTCGAAGCCGATCATGAGGATGTCTGTTCATTTTTTTCCTTTCTCGCACATCATACATATCTACATTGTTGAATTACTTACTTGAATCTATGTTGCTGTTCAATACAAGTCATCGATCTATTATATGAGTCGAATGCGTAACGTCTGGCGAAGACCTCAAGGCCTCATTTTTGATTGCAGACGTGAAAAAGGTTTCGCGATCCAAATTTCGCGATAGACCAGGCGGCCAAAGGATGCCGAATCAACGTGTACATGGAGTCATCACTCAGCCGAGAGGACAAGAGGTCACAAGAGGAGTCCCGTGCGTTATGCTTCACCCGCGGAGCAGCGTGGGTTATAAATGTCAACATCACGCGCCAACTTCTTTCCTTCTCCCACCAACATATTCCGTAGCTCGAAGCATTCCCCAGCTCAAGCCGTCCAATACACTTCGCTGGATCACAATGTACGTACTTCAATGTCGCTTGGCTGCGAAACCGAGCTGACTTACGCTCGCGGACTTGTCTTATCGTAGGTCAGAGACTCAAGTCGCCTCCGAAGCCCCAGCTGCTGACACCACAGCTCCTATCGCATCAAGTGAGCGAGCTTTGCAACGCGGAAACCGTGTTGGATATTGGGGCATGAGGCGAAGACTAATTTGTGTTGTCGCCACCCTCGCAGCCGAGAAGCCGAGCCTCATCTCGAAAGTCCTCACCAAGGTCAAGTGAGTGCTTTAGCTTGTAAATATATGATTGATTTTGTCTGAGTCACAACTTCATGCAGGAACGTCCTCCACAAGCTTTAACGAGCTTGGCCACCCGTCGCTTTTCTCTGCCGTCTTTCTTCCACCCTTTCCCACCGATTAATGATTAGTCGTACTTCATCGGTGGCTTACGTCAAATGATCGAACCTATATATGCTGAGGCTACGAGAGTGTGGGCGTCAGGCATTGAAGGGAGAAGAGGTGGAAGAGGGGAGGGGCGCTAGCTTTGAACTAAGATACCATCAATTCACCATTATCAGCCCCATCGTCACCTTCGCGTGCGCTAACAAACAATAACGGGCATCCAGTTAGTCTTGAGTGCAGTAACGACCCTCGGCGTCGATGTCGCCTGCGCGTTTTTGCGAAGAAGCTCAAGAAAGTCTTCCCGAGTACAATCTGCTCTTAGTTCCATTTATCGCACAATAAAAGTCACTGCTACAAGCTCTTAAAGGCTAATATGCATCGAGGAAGCTCCTACAAGTCTGTTGGATACAAACTGTAAGCGCTTCGAAGTTCGAACGGACGCTGTGGCGAGTTAAAGGGACAGACTCCGTGTGATGAACGCTAACAAAAACCGGCTGGAAGGTTTAGTGGGGATCAGATATCATCTTCAAGTAACATTGTGAGGTCAAGCGGCTCACTTGGTGACTCCAAAGTCTGTGAAGGCTAGTAAGTGAGGTGCCCCTGCGATTACTCGCAGATCCGCACCTCCCTTTGCTGACGGCGGCAAATATATTAGTAGCACTCGAAAGAGCTACAAAGGAAACGCTCACCATTCGTGAAATATCTCTGCCACTCTTCCGCTGCTTCGCGAGGAGAAACGATGGTATCGTCGCCACCTTGTAAGATGAGAACCGGTTGCCGAACGCTGGCCAACAGCTCTGCAGGAATAGGATCCCGCTTAAGAAATCCTATGGCTGTATCGATATCATTCGAATCTTTTCCCGTGCCATCTGGTGCTCAAAAGTCGACACTTTAGCACCTATATGCAAGTAGAAGCTCGGGGTGGGCTTACACCGTTTTTGGAAAGCTTTGGCAAAAATTTCTCGTCGCTCGGCCTCACGTGCCAGACCTCCAAAATAATACTCTCCAAGGATTCTGAGTACCTCGTCTGGTATGGTCCCACTCCCATCTCCTTTGCCTTCTTTGTTGACTTTCGCAGCTGGCAACCAGTCGTAGCAGATGGCTTTCATTGTATCGGGAGCTCTGCGAAAGCATAGACTGTCAAGATCTCTCCTGAGTTTGCCGGAATAAAATCTGGCTCACTCTCGGGGCCAACCGGGAGAAATCAGGCAAAGTGCTTGCACCTGTCACCGGCAATATAGGTTAAATGCCGCTTCGCAGAGCTTCTCCGTTGGACATACCTTTTCAGGTCGTTTGATCGCAATCCACGTCGAGCATACACATCCATGAAATCCTTGGCCTACGAAAGTCAAAGTAAGATATCTGAGGCGGAAATGACTGTGAAGAAGACAGACCCAATATTGAATATTTGTTCAGCTGCAGCTGATCCAGCGCGGCTACTAAGCAATTCGCACTGTCCTGGAGGCAGTAAAGTCCATTTTTAGCCCTGCGAGTCCGATTCTCTGAAGCTGTAGCACCTACCTCGAGAACGTGAACCTCTCTCGGCGCTCCCTCCGTCCTTCCGCATACCCTGGCGTCGAGCGCGATCAAGTTGAAGCTGCCACTCAATCGCTTGTCATTGAACTGCACAGTCACATCAGTAACTATCAAATGTGCTCGTCATTTGATGCTCGTGCTTCTCGGGGAGAACATACCTGGGCGGAGAATTCGGCCGACGAAGACAGCCCTGCGTGGATGAAGACGATGTTGGGCTTCGCAGGGTCGAGAGGCTCGGACTCCGGTTCTTTCTCTGAGAGGTAGGCGTCGGGAGAAAAAGAACTGTTGATAACGTAGAACATTCGGCTTTCGAAAGGTGCTTCAGTGCCACCAAACGCCCGAAAGTAAGAACGAGCTACTCACAGAGACCGGTGGGGGATGTCAAGGAACGGCATCGTGTGTGAGCAAGTGTGGGCTGGGTCTTCGGCAGTGGGAGTAGGAGGAGGAGCAGCTAGTCCAAACGACGAATGTCAAAGAAAAGAGGGGTGAAATTGACTCGGGCAGTCCGGCATCCGGATCGACGTTCTGCGGAATTGCGACGGAGTGAGAGGGGCGGGAGCGGAGTCGGGGCCTCCCTTCTGCAGCCTGCAAGAATCTTGTCAAGAGCACCGCCGTGTCTGCAGTGTTTCAGATGTACCGGTAAAAGTCTCCGTCCGTGCTTCAGAAGCTTCAAGCTTCAAGCCGATGCCGAGCGAAGCGTATGTGACAAGACTCGCTGGTTCGCACTTGGCGTCGTCGCTGGAAAAAGTGGGCTCAAAACGATACGTTTGATTTTAATCATAGGGGCGAGAGGATACTCTCAATATTGTAGCTACACTAACCAAAACCGACACTGTTTACTTGAGGGTAACAAGCTTGACGTCTGTAGTGAGAGCGAGGTGAGTGGCCGAGCCAGGATAGCGCGTAAAAGAAGGAGACTCACCGAAGTGAAGGGTGGCGTTCCCTGGGATACCCTGGGTGCCCTTCTTTCCGTACGCCATGGCGGCAGCTGTGACATGAAAGGTCAGATTGGGAAGCGATGCTAATCCAAGATATAACTTACGGATGGTGAGCTTGCGCTCTCCACCGACAGCCATGCCAGCAACTCCAAGGTCCCATCCTGTTGAGATAAACAACTCGAGTCAGAAAAAGAGAAAACGTGTTTGCAAGTGATAGAAGATTATTACCCTTGATGACCTCACCACGACCGAGGGTGAAGACCAAAGGGGATCCCTTAGTGTTGGAGCTGAAAGGAGGAGAACGTCAGCGCCGCGAAGTTGACCAAGTTCCCAAAAAGGATTAGACTAACTCGAAGATCTTTCCGTTGTCCAGCTTTCCACTGCGGTAAAGAAAGGAAATGGAACGTTTAGTACTTGAAGCACACGTGCGGAGGCGAGTCGGGTCGACTGGCCAGCAAAGTAGGTGGGACCCCACTTACATGTATCGCATGCCAACCTTCTTGCCAGACTTGGCAACGGCTCCATCTCCCTTCTTAGAGTCGAGGATGATAAGACCGCCAGCGAGAGTGACGGGCTTGGGGCCCTCCTAAAATGTAGACAAGAAGGCATATGAGTTTTCGCGTTGCTATGAAACTCAATCACTTGAAGGGAAGAGTAGTAGGGGACTATAAACAAGAGGGAATGAAGTTTGGGGAGTGAATGAAAGTAGTTCACACCTTCTTGGCTGGTGAAGCCTCAACCTTGTTCTCCTTCTTCTCTGGCACAGCGGCCTTCTCCTTCTTCTCGACCTTCTTCTCCTCAGGGGCGGCGGCGGCAGCACCGTCGGGTCCCTTGAGCTTCTTGGCGAGCTTCTTCTTCTGGTTCTTGGAAAGAGTGGAAGACATGGAAGCGTCGGCAACGTCATCGCTGACAAGGGAAGCGGCAACGGCCTCGTCCTCAGCAGCGCGCTTCTTGGGGTTACTAGATAGGCGTAAAACCATGGTTAGCCTCTTTCAACAGTAAACACACACATGGGCACAGAACTCACGCAGCGGCGGCCTTCTTGGCCTCCTTGAGAACCTCCTTGATCTCGGTGAATCGCTTAGGGTCATCACTCGAGTCATCTCCTCCAGCGATAAGACCGCTCATGCCCTCCATTGACTCGTCGCCCATCATGTCAGAGTCGATTGACTCGTCGTCAGAGTCGAACTCTCCATCCTCTCCATCAGAATCCGAGTATGGGTCCTGGTCGAAGTCCTCCTGGCGAACGTAGTGTCCGACAAGGTGAACGGCGCTGAAGGAAGAATTGGGATTAAAATTGTTACGGAATATGGCGAAATCAACGCGAGAAAGCTTACTTGGGTCCGGAAACGGCGAACTCGACAACCTCAACGTCCTCAACGAGAGAGATGTTGACGGAGACCTGCTCGGTCTGTTGAAAAGGAAACAAAGCACGAATCAGCTCCCTGCAGTCTTTCCCTTGGTAGAAAAATCGATTCGAAAGTATAAACTTACGACGTCAGGCTTAAGGATGGCAATGACAGCCTCCTTGGTGATGAGCTTGGGGAGCTTGATAGGCTCCTCAGACTCCTCCTCGTCGTCCTCAGACTCGTCGTCGGACTCCTGCTCGAACTCGGGGTACTTGATGGTAACAACCGAGCGAGCGTTTCCCTTGACCTCGGCTCCGAACTGAGGAAAAAAAAGTAGGTAAGTTGTTGAGCGACGCGGTTTTTTCGTGCAAGCAGCGCGATGTGGCACGTCTGAGCAAGGTAACGTACGGAGATGTTGGTGATGGTGATGGCAGGGGTGAGAGTCTGCGAGTAGGTCTTTCCAGGCTCGAGAACGACGGACCTGAGGAGTGGAACAGTGGCGCGTTAGAACGCGTCGGGCCAAAGACGTTTCGATAGTCGCGATTGGATGAACTTTGTGCGTACCAGAGGCCAAGGATGAGTGCCATTTTTATTAAGTGGTGGGTGGTGTGTGGGGGGGAAGTTGGTTGGGTTGAGAGAACGAGTCCTGCGGAGGTCCTCGCAAAGTTGAGCATGGCGATATACTCGTGGCGTGCGTTGCCGTCCGTGACTCCTGACCGTCGCGCTTTCCTTCTTTTTCGTTCCGTCAGAACAAATGGGTTTCTATTTCTGAAAGTACGAGAAGTCCAAATAAAGCATTTCATCTTCATTTAAGCGCCCACATGATTGCAATTTTTGGTGTTTCCTGCGTCCCGCTCACAAAATGCGTTTGGTTGCTGTGCCGACCGCTACTTTTTTTCAGCTTTTGACGCCGAACGCAAAGCATCATGACCGCCGTCAAGAACCAGCTCGTCGTATTCGACTTTGACTGGAGCTTCGCAGGCAAGTCTATGGAGTCCACATGTCCCGCACAACGCCCGCTCACCTCGAAACTGCGCAGACCAGGACACGGACCGATACGTCTTCGAAGTTCTTGCACCAGAGCTCCGCAAATCGCTCCGGGCTGCCAAGACTACCACTCAATGGACTGACAACGTGTAAGCTTCGACTCGGCGTCTGTGGAATTTGCCCGGAGCACCAACCTCAGCCTGCATCTTTGCCTGACAGCGCCGCACACCTCGTCGAGCTCCACAAGCTCGGCAAGACGCGTGAGGAGATCGAGTCAGCTTTGGTTGGACTCCCTGTCGTACGTATCGACGGTTCTGGCGTGATGTGGGCATCGAGTGCAGCTAATTTTGTTTTCGCAACAGCACCCCGCCATGATTCGCGGAGTGCAGGCCGTCAAGGCCCGTCAAGAACCCACCAAGACGACCTTCTTCTGTCTCTCCAACTCAAACTCAGTCTTCATCAAAACCATTCTTGCCGTGCGCATTCTCAGTCAGCCAAGTACGCGTCTGGCCGAGCTGACTGCCGCTTCGTTGTATGCAGCACCACGGCCTCCAAGATCAATTTATCGAAATCGTCACCAACCCTGCCGAGTTCCAATCTTCAGGGCTCTTGCACCTCCAGAGGCGCGTAGACCCCGCTGGCGTGCAACATGGCTGCAAGGTTGGCTGCAGCGGCAACATGTGCAAAGGTTCGCGTTCTTGACCTTTGTTTTGGTTCAGTTCCACCTGCTCACTCCCCAAAGATAGGTAAGGAACTTGATGAGTTCATGACCCGCCACGGAGGCTGGGAGTCGTTCGACCGTGTCGTATATGTCGGAGACGGCGGGAACGACTTCTGCCCATTGCTGAGGCTTCGATCGTCCGTCTTTTATTCATTTCTTCTGGCCCTGTGCAATTTTTTTTACCCATTCACTCCATTTTCTTGCAGGCAAGACGTTGCTCTCGTTCGCATGTACCGCGAGCTCTCGCGCAGGATCGTCAAGGAAGGCGAGTCGGCTGGGCTCAAGTGCACTGTTGTGCCCTGGGGTGGAGCTTGGGAAGTAGAGGCGTGGCTCATGGACAACTAAACAATCTTGGAGATATAGAAAAGTGGGAATAAGTACATTTTCCCGAACGCATAACTTCGCGAGGCCGCGGGACGTTATCCACAGATCGGTTTTACGCGTACGCCCGACCTAAAAACTCTGCATCCGCTTCTACGTCCTTCCTTCACTCCTCACTCTTACTCGTTCAAGATGGAAAACGCCGGTGGGTCCCCTACTTGCTGTTGCGCACCTTCGAGCTCATAACCTGACCTGCATCTCAGCTACAGAAAGCTTCGAATTCTCGACTCTCAAAACCGACCTCCTGCCGCAAATTTTCTCACACCTCGATCCTCTCTCTCTCATCTCCTGCTGCCTCGTCTCTCATTCCTTCAAGGCTGCCGCCTCCGCTGCCTTGCTCTGGCTTCCTTTCCTCTCCACCTGGGCCCGCGGCGTCCCCACTCACGTCATTCTTCCCAGCCCCACCTACCAGCCTCTCCTCGACGTCGCCTTTCCTCCTGAAAACCCTCCTACACACCCGAAAGATCTTTTCCGCGCCCGCATTCTCATCGACAATATCGCAAGGCTCGCACTCCGAGATTGGGGTCGCTCTACTTCCTCGACTGTCAGGATGGAGTGCGTCGATACGATTGTGAGCTTGGGGTTGCAAGTCTACGATAGGATTGTTGTGGCTATGTTTTGTGGTGCGGAGGATGAGCCGGAGGATTGGCTTGCTATGAGAGAGTTAGCGAAGAGATTAGTTCCGACCATGGAAAGAGCCCTTGCGTTGGAGGGTTGGAGAAAGGCTGGCATGGGAGATGAGAAGATAAGCATTGATTGGGTCGCGAGGAGCTTTGCCCCGTTTGTTTATGAGAGCGAGTTGTGGATGCCTGAGGCGGTGCGCTTATTCTTTCGTGGTGGAGTGAGGGGTAATGCTGTTTGCTGACGCGCGGTTTTGTACCACAGGTCGACCTCGCGCTCAAGGAACTTGCGAACGAATGTGTGGAGAAAGTGGAGGAGGGCGTTCCGGGAGGCGCAGCAAGCGAGCTGGGGGTGTCGCCAGCTGCAGTCGCAGGAGCTATTCGCGAGACGCTCGAGAAAAGGAATTTCAAGGTCGAGGAGTACGACTTCCCTGTCACGTCTGTAAGCTCTGCTGTGCTGGCAAGCTTTGTAGAATTGCACTGGCTCATCAACGTCTCCTCATGTTCAGTGCTATCTCTCGACCCTCCTCGACCGCAAAGCCACTTCCACGGATGAGAAGAAAATCATCCCTCCTATCATGCACGCCATCTTGACGTTCCTTGTCTCGATAAGGCTGCAAGACAAGTACCAGCTTAACCCGGAGCTCTTCAAGCTCTCCAAAGTCGCAGCGACTCCGAGGGACTTGGTGAGTTTCGATAAGTTGGGTCTGCTGTCAAAGTACCTTGCACTGACGCCAGACTTCGATCGCAGCTCGAAGAAATGACTAGAGCACTTTGGCGCTCTGGAAGTCCAAGGATGGGAAAGAAGGCGACCATCAGTCAGCGCGACTACGCCGTCTTCGCCCTCTCCCTAGTCTCGCTCTTTGAACCTTCAACCAGCACGCCAATTAAAGTCCATGTCCCGCTTTCCAAAGCTCTCCTCTCCTGCGCCGACGGTCCCTTCTCCTCCGACCTGTTTCTGTTCCAATCCCATCTTCTCCACTTCGTCGGCGACCCAACTCAGCGATCTGAGATACTAAATGAGGTGGCCGAAATTATGAGGGAGAGGAAAGAGCCTTTTGTTGTCGGACAGGACGAGGTGAGGAGAAGAGGAGACTTGGACCTGCAGTTTAACGTTGGTGATGTTTGTTGGTTGGAGAAAGAAGATGCGGATGGCTGCGTTGGCATTGTCGTTTCTTGGACCGCTTCGTCGAAGACCCGTACGTCTGATCCATCTTTGACCTGCAGCAGCCGGATGCTGATATCGAAAGGTCGTCAGCTGTCGCCGATGCTGGAACGACGCCTTCCTACCTTGTCGTTCGCCAATTTTTCTTCCCAGTCTCTTGCCATGATTGCTCAGCCTTGTTTCACTCCCCAGCTCGTCTCGAAGGGCAAGTCAGAGCCTGCCAAACTCGTCGAGGCCAACCCCTCGGACCTGTCTCGCGTCAAGGCGAACGACAACTGGACCACGACACTCGATGAGCTCGAATCTGGATGTAGCTTGGGACTTTACTTCCGCGCGAGAGATCTCGAGTCTGAGTTCCCAAAGTACGTCAAGACTGGAATTTCTGCCCAGCAGTTCCCAGAAGATTGAGGCGGATGGAAAAAGAAAATACGCTTGGTTACTTGGAGGTTGCTGTGAGCACTGAAATCTGAGCGCGTGGTACTCTTGATGTTTGCTGAAATTCACTATTACTTTCAAAGGCTGCTGAAATACATAAAAATGCTTGGACGCTCGGAACTGATTCAAGACTGATTGGGGCGGAGTCCCACGTGCACTCGCCCGACCCGAGAGCCTCCCGGTCCGATAAGGCGCCTATGGTCGCGTTTAGCTCCGTCACCTTTCTTCTTCTCCTCCCACAGAGGATCAAATACCACCAAACATGAAAACCTTCGGCATGTCGCTCCTCGCCACCTTCGCTGCAGCTCCAGCTCTCGTCGCCGGCGCCTCACTACACTCCCGCTTCGCTACTCCTGCTCCGTCGACATTCTCCTCTCTGGCTGCTTGCGGAGCTCAGCCCGCTGTGTACTCGTGTGAGAACACGACAATCATTGAAAACACCTGCTGCAGTCCCACGCCCGGAGGTCTGGTCCTCGCAACGCAGTACTGGTGAGCCGTCTCGGTGTGGTCGACTCCCTTATACTGCACATCTGACAAGAAGTCTCCTAGGAATACATACACTGGGCTCGAAAGCTCAGGCCAATTCTTGCCAGCCGAGAGTTGGACCATTCACGGGTTCGCTCAGTCCGCTGCCATCGCAATTGATCGCAAGGCTTGGAATACCAGCCTTTTTGCCCTTTACGACCTCTCAGGCTTGCGAAGGGCATCAGGCAGTATTCGACTTGCGCAAGCATGCTATTTTCTGACGCCACTTCATGCCTTTCAGTCTTTGGCCCGATTTTTGCGACGGTACTTACACGCGTACGTCTTGCATCATGCCGGTCTTTACAAGGTATTGATTGAGGATACTGTATGTAGAATACTGCGACCTCATGAGGCAATTTGATCCGACACCCTCGCCAAACACCACCAACGGCCTCGCAAATGGCACTGTCGTCCCGCCATGGAAGGGCGAAACCATCACTGACGTTCTTGAGCGATTCGGCCGCATCGACCTCCTCAGCTACATGAGAGGATTCTGGGTGTCTTCTGGGGTAACCAACGATGCCTTTTGGGGTCACGAATTTTCCAAACACGCAACATGTACCTCGACGTTTGACGTCGCTTGCTATGCCGTCCGTCTATGTCCTTTTTTCTCTGTTGCTTTGTGAGCGCTACTCACATAGAATCAGCAGAACTACAAACCTGGGATGGACATCGTGGACTTCCTTCAAGCGGCAATTCGAGCATTCAAGAACTACCCGTCCTTCAAAATCCTGGCGGCGTCTGGGATCGTCCCCTCAAATTCTACAACCTACAATCTCGCGGCTTTGCAATCCGCTTTTCATTCTCAAGTTGGGTAACCTAGTACCTTTTTTCAAAGCACCTGCCTTTGTTCATGCTCGATTTTCTGTACAGTGCTGTCCCGTACTTCGGATGCCTGGGACCAGTCGGGAATAAGACGACCCGTGAGCTCTCATGACTCCAGAGAAAGGAGACATATCTTTATGAGCTTTACTCCTACACTCACAGTGAACGAAATCTGGGTGAACGCTCATGTCCTAGGAACAGTTCGCGATTTCCCATCACTTTGCCCTGGCTTCGCTCCTGCGAGCTAACCCTCTATTTCCCCTAAGCCTCAGTACGGGCAGTTCAAAGCCCTCAATGCTACACCGGCGTCCAACTGCGCGGCTACCGGTATCCACTGTGCGTTCCTTCCATCGACGCCGTAGATTCGTGAGCGCTCGCACTTATCCGCAAACCCAGACTACGAGCGTACTCCTTCGAGCGAAGTCTCGAAGTATTTGTCTTGAGCTTGTCCAGAATCAGGCAAAGGAGAGCCCTCGAAAGAGAAGCCCTTCAATCAATTGCAAATGAAATAGAAAATCTCTGCGAGAAAGGTCATTCCAACATTTATGTTTACGAAGCGTTGAATCTTCTCGTCCCAGTCTAGTCTTCGTCCTCCCTACTCTACTCTGCATCGGATGATATAACATTGCTCGTCAAGCCGTCAATAAGAACATCCTTCATTGTTTGGCATGAGTTCGTTCGAATGTCCTCGTAGCTGCGAGGGCTGTAAAAAGCTGTATGGGGGGTACAAATCAAGCGACCTGCAGAGGAGCTGAGTTCGGTGTTTGTCTTCCGGCTGCAACGAGATGGCTACACTCACCTTCCAGCCAGGGCTCCCTTGCCCGATAAGCAGCCACCAGGGCTGGCGGAGGGCTTGGTACTGGCTCCACTGACCATTTGATTAGGATGGGAGAATGTCAGAAACAGAATGGAGATACAGAACGGAAGGAAGCGAACCTTCTAAGACATCAAGTCCAGCTCCCGCGAGATCACCATTTCTCAGCGCCTCTTCGATGCCAGACAGCCGAACGATTTCGCCTCTCGCTGTATTGATGAATATTGTTCCCGGTTGTATCAGGGATAGGAGCGGACTGTCGATAAAGCCTCGAGTTTCGCGAGTCAGTGGGCAGTGGACGGAAATGATGTTGGAACGGGCGAAGAGGTCTTCGATTTTCCTCACACGCTCGAAGCCGAGCGATTTGTCCACGCCGTTCGGAAGATAAGGATCGTAGAAGATTACTTGACTTTGGTAAGCCATCCGAAATAATAATCAGCAAGTGGAAGCTTTAGGTGCAAAAGAAAGGCCAACCATCCGAACGCCTTCGCTCGCAACGCAGCTGCAGTGCCTAGCAATGGTAGTACATAAATGAGTATTCAGACCAGTCGATATCAAAGAAGCAGCACACCTATGCGCCCCAGGCCAACTACACCAAAAATTGAACCTCGGAGTCGAGCTATGAGTGGTGATTCCTGTACTCCCCATCCAGCGGGACTTGTGCCTCGTTGCTTCTCATGATGAAGGACGATGCCGCGACGCAGGGACAACATGAGCGCCAATGCATGGTCGGCAATTTCTTCTGTCCCATAGTCTGGTCAAGGAAATTAGCTTTCATTTCACATAAACGCTTGTACGAATCTTGCGCACCCGGAACGTTGCAAACCACAATACCCTTCGCACGGCACGCCTCTCTGTCGATGCGGTCGTAGCCTACACCACAGCGGACCACCACCTTGAGTTTCGGGAACCTGGCAATGTCGTCCGCCTTGATGTAATGGCGAAAGACCATCATTCCATCAACGCGATCAGCGAGCTCCTTCGGAAGTAGCGATAGCGGTTTGAGACCGTCATCCATCCCAGCCACGCCACCTAATGACGGCTGCCGTCCATCGAACTCCATTGTGAAACCCAAAACACATCCCCAAATGATAGGTTTCTTCCATGATTACGTTCCTTTATTATCTAGATTATTGAGCCCACCCTCCTCCCCGTCTGCAACCGCAAGGCTCCCCATTCCTTCCGTCAACTCAGCTGCAGCCTTTCTGATTGATTGTCCCAGGATCAGCTTTCGAAAAGTCGCGAGCCGCCGGACTCGTACCTCTTCAGCTTTTTCTTCAAGTTCTTGCGCCGTTTGGCTGCTGCCGCGGCGTCAAAATCTTCTGACGTTTGTGTTTCCCGCTTTCTTTCATCCGGCACGCCTCCGTCTGGGGTTGCGAAGCCTTTGAGAGGTAAAACGAGTCAAAAACACCAGCGTGAACATGTGAGTGTCAAGTAACGTACCTTGCTCCACTGCCTCTGCTAGTCCTCCATCTTCGCGTCTTTGATACTGGGCAAAGAGCAGAACAACGTCTGACGGGATTTCGGGTCTTTTGAGTGATTCACGAAGCACTTCCTCCCAGTTTTTGTCGATTAGATTGAGTTCGTCCGTCGAGTGTGAAACAACCGCGAGAGCATGGAAGAGATGTTGCATAGGAGCGATTCGGTATTTGAAGAAAGATAAAATGTTCAGGTGTTGCTTGTCGGGCTTCGCGATGTAGTTGCCACGTGCAGTCAATCCCGCTGGTTGTCAAAATCTCAACACAGTTCACTCGAAACGATGTGCATAGAGGCGACACACCTTCACTCAGTCCCCACTCATAGACCGGGTCTCCTCCAACGTATTCTTCGTACTTCGCGGCGGCCTGCTTATTGGTCATTACAGAGATTGTGTCCAATACAAATTGAAATCGTTTCTTCGGCTCTTTGGGCACATAAATCCACTCAGCCACCAGTGTATGCTTCAAGTTGAGAACGTCAGAGCTATCTGGTCGCGCGTGTGAGGTTACTTAAGGCAGCACTCACGGTATTGCTTAGGTCCCCAATCAGCCCCGGTTTTAATGCGCACCTGGCGGCGTATTTGGCTTCTGCCTCCCACATAGTTCCCCACTGACTGGCAGCAAAACTAAATGCCGCGCGTATCGGGTCCGCAACACTTCGTTCCTCTCGGATGGTGATCGCTTCCCGGAATTTCTTGCACTCTCCTGAGAGCTTGCTGTGTCGCTTCCAATCCGATTTCCTAGTGAGAGAAGCTGAGAGTCAGAACGGCCTGGGTAACTTTTTGATCCGAGCTTACTGGCACTCAACGCTGCAGCTGAGGCGACCCGGCAGGATGAACGCTGAGCACCACCTCGGCAGGGCGGTAAAGACACTGAACTCACTATCGCGTCTGTTCACACAAGGCACATCTTAAGAGCTTCACCTTGATCTGAGCTGCACACCTTAATGCCGCATCAGCAACATTGTAGCTTTCCGTTTTGCGCTTCTTCACGCACGCCGAGTGTCGAGCACGATGGGGCTTCCTTCCCTCTGCCCACACGTATGACATCTCTTGATGGTGGAAATGTGTGGAAAAGTTTCTGTCATGACGGCTCGGTACTCTGGTGTGTCAGGCGTTGAGCTGTCTGCGAAGAGTCGTGATCAGTCTGGGCGGCTTGCAGACTCAGTCTGAGGGCAATAGAGGTACCGATACCGCGTTTCGGAAAGACTGACGCCAACGCATCATCGTTTGAAGCCATGGTGTGATGGAGAGACACTTTATAGCGGATTCAACCAAATTCAACCCGCGTTGAAGGTTTCAAGTTTCAAGTTTGGGAGTTTAAAACTGCGCGTATGAGCCGGGGGAGGCATATCACAGCCCGATCTAAAAAATGGAACTGGAGTCTGACGTCTGGGGGTCGTCAAGTTGCTCTTGCTTCCAGCTCCAGCCGCAGTTGGCTTCACTTCCGCTGTGGCCACCTCAAGCGAACCAGCCAACATGGGTGCAAAGGCATAAATTATGGTAAAACGGATAACACTTTGATCTCCATCCTTTTCCGTCCATAAATTTGATGCACTTCGTGCCGAACAAAAACATTCGCAAGCGAAACGCCTGACGACGACCTCGACTTTTGAAAGTACAAACCTTCTCCGCCCCCGTTGATCGAATGTTCAACACACTCAACATCTAAGCAAGAAAATGACGCAAAAATCACGTCCCATTACAAAAACGTAAACCTCGTCGCGTCCGCTCCACTGGTAACCATCTTCCTCGCATCCTCACTCCCACAGATTCTCTCTAACCTCAGCAGATCAAACTTGGAGAACAAGACCTGACACGACAGCTCTGACTCATCCACATCTGGCTCGCCATCTCCACCCTCTTTCAAGTTGAATGGGAATGAAAGGATCTCCGGGTAATAGTCGGCGTGATCTGGTGGGGCGTAGAAGACGAAGGTTTTGGCGCCACGAATGCGGTATCTGTAAAGGACACAATCAGAGAAAGGTAGAGCGGCAAGAAAGGAATCAGGGCTCACCGACGGAAGAAATGGAAACGCTCAGTGATGAGGAGGAAGGAGACACGGCCAGCGTAGAAAGCTCCGCGAGCACGGGATACGTCTGGTGTTGAAGAGTATCTTAAAGCAGTATACAAGGTCAGCCTTGAGCTAAGGATAAGCGAAGAAGAACGACAAACTCACTCGGAGATGGAAGCAAACGAGAAGTCGGCGAGTTTTTTGAGGTAGCGCTTCAAGCGTACGAAATCAAAGTACGACGGTACAAAGATGATCGTTTGCGACGAGCTGACCGCTGACTTGAGCAACATCGGGAGAGTCTTTATAGAGAACAAATCTAGTCAGTTCAGCGGCCTCAACACGACCGGCAGCATGGCAAGGCGCACCTTCGTCGTGAACTGCTCAAACCGAGCATCATCCTCGGCGTACAAGTCAGCCGCATCGAAGCGACTAAACACCTGCTTGATACCACTTGGAACGTTGGCCAGGACTCCGTCGTAGTTCAAATCGGCCTTGATCTTTCCAGCAACGTTGACGAGCGATTTTGAGTAAAACGATCGGATCTCGGGAGTTTCGTAGGCGGAAAGGAGGACGGATTGGCGAAGGTAGGCGGCCCTGATTCGATAAAATACATCAGCAGAAGCCCGGCAGACCGAAAGGGAAACTTGAAAGAGGCCCACTTTCCATCTAGGTACCATGGCTTGACGCGAGAAAAGTCACAACCGTGAGCCTCCTCAGGAAGCTTGTTCAGTCGTTCCAACACGAACTGCGTGGCAATCAAGTCAGAAATCATTCCAGAAATCGATTTGACACAAAGTCGATCAGAAATTTACCTGCAAGTGATCCCAATTTTGCATGAGCATTACGTCCATTTGGTCGACAATGAGAAGCTCGATTGACGACAAGAAGTCCGAGTCGCCCCTGGACGTCAAAGATTAGTCACCGACGAACATTGTAAGAGAGCAGATACGGGCTCACTTTTCCTTCTCGATACTCGTCCTCAAACCCAATGGACTCGCCACGATAATATCACAACTGTAGAACTCCGAAAAAAGCTTGATGCTCTTCCTCGTGACCTTCATTCCCAACCTAAAGCTATCATCGATATTCCCCTTAAACGTCTCGATATGATCTTTTGTGTAGTTTCCAGGGTTTTCGATAAGCTTATCGACAGCGCCTTCTGGCAGTGAAAATTCGGAATCGAAGCGAGCTTTGTTCTCGACTTGGTCGGCGAGGGAGAGAGAGGTGAGGAGGTTGACCCAGGTTAGGGCAGAGTTTCGGAAGGGGAGGAGAATGAGGACTTTGGGTCGGGTGAAACCTTGGTCGGCAGTGTTGCGTGGGGCGGCGGTGGATTTGGGGTCGGCGGCGAGCTTCGCGAGATGGTCGTTATTCTTCAGTACTCGGGCGCGAGTCCTGCAAAATTGTTGAGTGGAAGTGGAAGACTGAATAAAGGCACGACACGCACTTGAGAACGTGGTTCATAGCGTGAAGGGCTATCGCAGCTCGCATGTCGTCGTGCTGAGTGAGTTCGACTTTCGGGTAGCAGATGTCGCGGTAGGAAGCGAGTGTTCGAAGAAGAGCCTGTTGCGTGGCTGTCACTCCTGTTGAACGATAAAAGTTCAGTAACCCCACAGAGATTGAGCTGCAAATCGGGGGGCACCTGAGTCTTCGCGAGCCTTGAGCTTCTCCAACAATTTCGGGTTGTACTACGCTCCGTCGCACCTTCAGTTTTTCTCGCCAGTCTTCCGTGAAGCCGACGGGTTACTCACGATGCTCGTGGCCTCCTCTTCCGCGACAGCCTCGTTCCCCTCCACAATAAGCTCCGAAACAGCTCCTAGCCCACTCACGACCTTCCTCCCCGCTTTCTTCCACTTGATCGCCTCAAGTTCCTCCTTCGACTTTCCCTCCACAAGTTTCGAATCCGGCGCCCAATGTCTCTCATACGAATCCATTTTGGCGAGCTCTGTAACGACTAGAATTAGCTTGAGAAACTTGCCAACGACCCAGCTCAGCTCACCTTCGGCGGCCGCATCCTCCTCGTCAACCTCTTCTGCTGCAGCCAGCTCAGCTCCAAGCTCGACGATCTCAGTGACGGTAGCTGTTGGAGGCGAAGCCAATGTGGTCTTGGCGGCCTTTTTGGCTTCAGAATGCCAGTCGCGCGCGGAAGCTCTCTTTCGCTTGGCGGGGCGGGCTTGGTTCACGTTGATCAGCGTCAAAAGCTTGACCTCCGGTCGTTGTTCGGACATTGGCTTCGGCATCGCTTGTGTTGTGGGCGTAGCAAGTTGGCGACGTCTTCACAAAAAATGATCAACATAGAGCCCCTGAATCCTTCACAGCGGCGAACTTCGCGGCAACCGACTCTGTGTCCGACAACTCGAGCACAGTTGCGATAAGTTGCTGGAGATGCTATAAATCTGCAGGCAATGTGGTCCACACGCGGTGCTCAGATCATAATGGTGCCTCTGCCTATCGTCGCCTAACCGCTCGGCAAGCTACTTCTGTATGTAGCTTCGCATTGCTCTCACACCCTGCGCTAACTCAGTAGCTTATAAACATTGTGTCACGTACAGTGATGAAACGGTCAGCGGTCGAGTCAAAGTGAGGCAGAAGGGCCGATAAACGCCGTCCGTTACCAGTTGATAGCATTACCAATCCATCCTCTTTCTCTCTCTTTCTCCCCACCACAGGAATTACTCTCAACGATGACAACGATGACACCTTTGATATTCTACGACCTCGCGGGCAGCCCCACCGCCCCATTCTTTTCGCCCGCGACCACGCGCCTCCGCTTCGCCCTCCTTGCGAAGGGCATCCCTTTCGTCGTGAAAGAGCTGACCTACCTCGAGTTGCGCCATCACTGGTGCGGCTTAGATAAACCACTCGGAGTCAAGGATGCTACTGGTGAGGCCAACGTAGCTGGCGTGTGGGGTAGCGGCTTGCTGATTCTGGATCGTAAACTTCGCAGCACCGTTCGTACAGAAGTCCGATGGCACCTTTTTGATGGACTCACTTCTGATCACGCCGTAAGCCCAGCCGCTTGACCAATTGAAGGTCCCGCGCTGAGCTCGGAGACCTCAGGTGGCTCGATGAGGCGTACCCAGACCTGCCTTCCGTAATCCTACCCACTGCACCGTTGCCCATCGATACTACGACAGCCGAGTACAAGGCAGCCCTCGAAAATGTTAAAAACTTCCGCAAAGGTGAGCCTTCTACCGCGCTTGCCATTTTCCCATTGCTGACGACCGGAGTTCTCAAGATTGCAAGTGGCCTGGATTGTTCGCGATTTACGGTCCGAGAATCATAGAAACATTCACGAAGGAGGTACTTGAGGTGGAAGACCCCTCGAGTTCCGACATCATGCGCTGACTTTGGCTGTTGTCGCCTGCAGGACGCGGAGTATTTCACCTCTGAAGAACGCATGGCGCCTGATAAGTGGGCGGACATCGCGTCGCAAGATTACGGTAGCTTCTTTCTCTAGGATTTGGCCCATTCGGACACTGATCCACGATAGTACATGCAGAAACCTCCATTCAGTCGCTGCTGGCTGTCATGCCCGCGCTCGAGGCTAAATTGGCCACTTCGGATGGCTACTTTTTTTCGGCGACAGCTCCAAATGCCAAAGACTTTCATGTAATGGGAGTCTACCGAATGCTAGCATCTACGGATCCCGAGGGGGCGACGCGAGTTTTCAGTGGAAAAATTAGAGATTGGCTGGAGCGAATGCGGGAGAGATTCGCGGTTGGCTACGCGGAGGTCGAGAGGAGAGATCCGGTGGCTTGATACTGTTTGGGCATGTCAATATGTACGTTATCGTCTGACGCCGGATACGGGGAACGCGAAGAAGTGGAGCATGGCACGCGAGCGGCTGAACGTCTGAAGGGCTCCTTCCCTCCCCATTCCTACTCCCGACTACGGTATCCCGGAGCCTCATAGTAAGCAGCGGCGTTTAACTCCGTCGGTTCAACCATTCGAAATTCTCGCTGAAGTCTATTTGCAGGGGTGCCAAGCACAAACAAATACTTTCCCCTTGACCCGGCACCTCCTTGCGGCGTTGACGGCCACTCTATCGCTTGAGGGGTCGGTACGCGAGGTACGCCAGGAGAATTATGCCTGCTCAAAATCATCCTGGCCTCAGAAACCTCCAGGAACTCGCTGTCCTTCTTAAGGACTTTTTCCCTCGTCTCTTTCTTTCTCATCATCCCATTCTCTTTCTCGTCTCTTTCTCTCAGGTCTCCCAGCTTCCCCCCACACTCTCTTTTCCAGTCTTCCAACATGCTCTTCAGCACGCTTTTCACCTCTTTCGCCCTCACTTCAGCTTTCACATCTGTCCTCGCCGCACCCTTCGCCCCTGCACCCGAATCCGACCTTCAAGAACGCTCTTCCGAATCTGCGATTCAAGAACGCTCCCTCTACACAAGTGTGGACATCCTCGCCGACCTCGGGTATGTTCATATTCCATAGCATCAATTCTTCAAAGACTCAAGCTGAAATATCTTTGCGACAGTAACCTCCTTGACCTGTACGTCAGCGCTAAAGTCAACGTATGTGACCCACGACTTTCTCGATACTGGGAAGATGTTGACAACTTCAGATTTTCTATCGCAGCTCGACAATGGACACCCAGTTTGGGGCGACCTCGATGGTATCACCGCCTTGTTGAACGCCAAGGTGATTCTATTGAACAACAACGTCAACGTCAACGCCAAAGTGCTTCTGGCGGACAATGACGCCTTGGACGTCCGCGTCAAACTCTACTCGTGGTACACCTCCCACCAGCAGTACATCCAATACTGGTCAACTTACGTGCGCCTTTCGTCTTACCTTCTTGTGTGTTCGCGTGTTGATAAATTTGGGAAACAGTGGAGCCAGCACAAGTCCGACGTGACCGTCAACGTTTACCTCGGCAACTGGCACACTTCGCTCCTGAACTTGAACATTGCCATCAAGGTATTTACTTTTTTCCCGACTCAAGCGTCATACCACGGCTAATTTCATCTCTCTTCAGTCTTACGAGGGCGCCTTGTCCCACTACAGTGTGTACTCGAATCTATCCCCAGCATGCATCAGGGAGCTCACTTCCTTCATCTTCTCACAGTTCCCCCCTCGCAATACTACAACTGCTACTCCATCTTTGCGGGTCTCTTCTCTGTTCTCGGCGGCGCCATCAACATCAGTACGTGAACCTCTCCGCTGAATCTCCGAACGCCACTGATTAACTCGCTCACCCAGTCGCATCCATCAACTTGGGCCTCCTCAACGTGCTTGCACACATTGGTATCAACCTTTAGAGTCCCTTCTTCCTCCGTCACAGACACTTGTTTCCCAAGATTGATGTGCTCTGAGCTCCCGACGGGGCGCTTGGTGACATGTGTAGCTTTAGTTTTGTGCACTCGGGCTGGCCCGAGGAGAGTTGAAAAGCAGCTGATACAGCCAACATCTGTTCTTCCGAAAGAACCTGACTGCTTCTGCTATATCCTCGCCTATTCGCATTCAATAAAGCTTTACCTCGAGCCTCTTCCAGATGGCGGCGACGTCGGCGGAAGATTTCCACGCCTTCTGGCTGAGCCCAACTTAAGCCTCACAGTGAAGTTAGCCATGCATTGTCACTTCAAACTTCAACCGAAGTATTTTGCTTCATAGTGCCAGCGTGTTGGTGTAAGTGTGTGACTCTCTGCCAGAATATTGGCGGGTTTCCGCAGTGAGGGAAAGTTTTCCGCGGGCTATTAATCACTGCTTAAGGTTTTTTCCTCTAGCACATCTCGAGGAGAGCAGTAACTTCTGGGCGACTTCTACTAGACGGCGCGCTGAATGCGCTGCTCGCGTATTTAATTATCAAATTGATTTTCGTCGGCTGTCGGAGTTGAGTGTGCTCGCAACTTTTAGGCGTTGATTCACCTCAACCCCCTACCGCCTCCAAACACCTTCACCCACCTACTTGAACGAACGAAACACCTCTTCGTGCACTTCTCAACACCCCAAGTTTATGGTCAGCTCACGTCCGGTCGGCTACTGGCGTTATCTCGGCTAATCTTCTTGCTCGCGCTCCTTCCTCTCCGACAGGCCAAGTACACCGGTGAACAGACACGTACCGACTACCTGACCGACCGCATCTACAAGAACTCATCAGCCTAATTTGACCTACAACTCCCACCTTTTGAACAACTACAATAACCATGATCTCAACACTCCGCCTCACCCGCGCAGCTCTTCGCCCGTCGAGCTCGCGCTCCCTTGCCACCCAGGCGCCCAACAATTGGGGATCACCTCTGCCGACACCTGGTCACGTGCCAACAGCTCACGACCGCACCAAGCCCGCGACGCTTCACCTCAAGTCCGGACAGTCATTCTCCGGCAAGGCGTTCGGTTCCCCGAATTCCCGCTTCGGCGAGAGTGTCTTCAGCACCTCCATCACTTCCTACACCGAGTCCATGACCGACCCTTCCTACCGTTCCCAAATCCTCGTCTTCACCACCCCGCTCGTTGGAAACTACGGCGTACCGCAAAACTCGCGCGTCTGCCCGGATAACGGACCACCAGTTCTCCTCGAGTCGAGCGGAATTCAGTGCGCTGGAGTCGTCGTTAGTGACTTGGCGGAGAAATACTCGCACTACCAGGCTGTAGAGTCATTGCACGAGTGGTGCGACCGCCACGGAGTGCCTGGGATCACAGGTGTCGACACGCGCGCTATCACCACCCTCCTTCGCAACAACGGTTCGACTCTTTCCAAGCTCGCAGTCGGTCAAGGTCACGAGGTCCGACCCCAGGACTCCGAGTACATCGACCCCGCGTCCGAGAACCTCGTCGCACAGGTTTCGACCACAGAGGCCTACACCCTCAACCCTTCTGGAGACGTCAAGATTGCCGTCCTCGACTTTGGTGCCAAGGCTAACATTCTCCGATCCTTGACCAAGCGTGGAGCTGCCGTCACCGTCTTCCCCTGGAACTTTGACTTCAACACCGTCCGCGATCAGTTCGACGGTCTCTTCCTCACCAACGGACCCGGTGACCCAAAGCATTGCATGGAGGCTGCGATCAACGTCAGGAAGACCATTGACGAGTGGGACAAACCCGTCTTTGGTATCTGCATGGGTCACCAGGTCATCGGACTCGCTGCTGGACTTGACGCATATCGAATGCGATTCGGAAACCGTGGGCACAACCAGCCGGTACTTGCGCTTGCAAACTCGGGAGCCATCAAGGCTGGTCGCGTCTACGTGACTTCGCAAAATCGTACGGCTGTCTGCGCTCGCATTGCTTTTATCGGATGCTAACGGGCTGTTTCGTATCGCTGCCAGACCAATATGCTCTCGAGCTTGTGGACCCCTTCCCCAAGGGATGGGAGCCATTCTTCCTTAACGCCAAGTAAGTTTCCTGCATTTGAAATCGAGCGAACTATAATTGATGGCCCGTCTTGGTTAGCGATGCCTCCGTAGAGGGAATCAAGTCGACTGAAGCTAGTGGCAAGCGTGTTTGGGGTGTTCAGTTCCACCCCGAGTCTGCTGGAGGACCTTTGGATACTGTAAGGCCGAGAAGGCGCTGATGATACTATTCTAGACTGACATATTTCGCTCGGCAGGTTCACATGTTCACCTCGTTCCTCGACGCCTGCCGCTCTGGAGTGTCCGGTCAGTCATCCCACCACGTTTCCTTCCGGCGATTGCTGAGCATGCTTGATCTCTAGGTACTTTCCGAAGCTCGAAGTTTGCGCTCGACGACATGGAGGCCCACCTGTAAGGCGATCCGAGAGCAAGATTTGATCGTACCTTCCTTCCGGCGTTCTTTGCCCATTTGTTTGTGGAAAATATCAACCCTATGTCACTTATTTGGTCTGCTGGTGAGCTGGTCGCATCATGAGTATGGCATGAGTCATGCGCTAGGAGGCAGGTGGAGCTAAGCTGGCAGGTACCGTCGAGCCTGGTGAATCTAGCGGGGTGGCAATGGTACCCCAGGTAGTACTACTCCAGCTGCCTCCACGAGACGGTGCAAATGGAAAGAGGGACCCAGCTCGGTGCACTGTGCGTTCCCGTTCAGCCGGCTGACCTTGGTTCTTCCTTCCTCACTGACTCTTGGAACTTTGGAACAGCTTGCACAGTGCCTGCACTCACACGAACGACAATAGCTAACGACCTCACGATCCTCACGACTTTAACGACTACACCCTCAAAGATTACGACCCACCCTCCACTTCGCCTTCGTCTATCCCTCACCTCGAAGTTCAGATGATGCTCATCACACTCGCCGCTGTGACCCTCCTTCTTTCTGTCCTAATCTCTTCAACTATCGCTTCGCCCTTTCCTCGACCTACTTCCCCTGCCGTTTACCAGAAGCGAGTGTTGAACATTGCTAAACAACCCTGGGCGGAGCGTGATTACGAGGTGGGGGATGTGCCCTACTTCCCGAGTGACGTTCAGGCTTGCGTTGGTTAGTGCCCTATTAGTCTCCGTTGGCTATAGAACTTGGGAGCTGATGGTGTTATCCAGTCTGCCAGCCCGCATGGAGTGGGATTTCGTCTTGTGCCGAGGCGGCGCCAGCCTTCAAGTCTGCTACTGAGGTGAGTACTCACAGGTGTTGTGTCTTTTTCTCGCTCGCAATGCTGATGCAATGTATTTTTTATCTCGTTCCTCCATCAGATTTTGAGTAAGTGATTTGAAGTGATTGATGAAGCCGCCTGCGCTAAAGGCCGCGAAAGCTGATTTATCTGAATTATTATAATAGCCGACCCTGCGACTTTTGTTTCCGAAATTAAGTGCGCCTGCACCGATACTTTCCAGAGCGCTTGTGAGTTTTGCTAGTCCCCTCTTTCTCAATTCAAATGGCTGAGATAACGCCCGCCAGATCCTCAGTGCGTCGCCTGCTTTGTACAAGTGAGTCAGATTATTAGGGACACCCTAGCTTTCGAGAGAGTGCTCCTTGCTCAACTCGACTTCCTTCCTTGAAGACCAACCAGTGCCCACAATATCTTGGAGTTCCCGATGAGAACGGCGCTGGGTCAATGTACGCCACCCATGAATGTTGAGCTTAAACCTAATGCTGACTTTCAGCTTCCGTTGCAGCATCGACGGCATGCGACAAGTTTGTGGATTTGGAAGTGCGTTATTGGGTGGTGGTGTCGCCACTGCTGTGAACGCCTCGTATACTTACAGCGGTGAGCTCATGCGTGCTCTCACTTTGATTTCCGCCTCTGATCAGTCTCGCCTTCAAATAGGCGAGCCATCGCAAGGATACCCAACCACTACTTCATATGGACCAGGTGGACTTGATCTAGGGAGCGCAGAAGGTGTGAAGAGCGGTGCGGTCAAATCGACTGCGTTCGGCGCCTGGCTTGTCCCGTTCCTCGGCGCCACGGTGTACTTCCTTCGATGATTATGACAAAACTTGTGTATAGAGAGGAAAACGTAATGAGCTCACTAGATAGGGCAGGCAACCGTACATTTACGATTACAAAATCTCCCCGAGATCTCGAGTAGCGTCGCGGGACCGGTAATTTTTCCATGGGTCCTCGAAAGCCTGGCGAAAGGCGGCGGCGTTCGATATCCTTTCGTTGATCGCAGTGATGCTAGCACTTTCCTTTTCAGCCAAGGAGGTTTCAACGCAAACAGTTTACGAATGAGTGAGATGGGCTCCGATCAGACACGAGGAGAGTGAAGCAGGTCCTCAGTGCCACAGCCGGCTCAGATGTCAGCGTGAGCCTCAGTATAGATCGTGAAACGATTTAACCCGATTATTCGAACAGGGTGTTACGCTTGAATCAACACAAGTCTTACAAATTACTTTGTTGAAAGCGGTCGACGCCAGGACCTCCTGCCGAGCTCGGGTAGCTCGGCTGGCGTACACCATCTTCCCTGGCTCCCATCAGCGACATCCCAGCTCTTTTGCTCACAATCACTTGGAAGCCGAACTTAGACGTCCCTGAAGCCAACTCGTGAGGACCTCCGCTCAGCCCGGCGAAGTTGGGCGGCCTCGTCGCGCTGCGCGCTGACTCCGGTCTCTCGCCACCGTAAGAGCTTCTACGGCGCTTCCGAGCATCAGGTACAAAGCAAGGCAAAAGATTCAAGACCCACAAAGCTCCTGACTGACCCTCCTTTCCCAGACTCTCCAATGGGAAAGCGAACAGATCACCCCACCACATCCGCGAACGGGTCAAAGCGCAACAATCCAGACGAGGATGTCTTTCCCTCTTCGAAGGAGCGAAAGATGAGAGTCAGGCAACACAATCAGAACCTCGCTGAGCTCGATGACAGCGACCCTGAGCGAGATTCCGCGACGATTTCTGCCCCGGCGCCGCGAAGGCTTCATGAACAACGACAGTCGATTCGCCCATCTAGATTGGAAACGAGCGACGAGTGTCGGATCGAAAATCATGAAGGAGTCTCCATGTCGCCTCGATCAAGCTTTCCTGCAAGCTCCGCCGCAATCAACATCTCAAGAAGCCGAATCTTCGGGACTACCTCTTCTCTTAACGGAGATGGTGACTCCGAACTTAGCCAAACACTATCATCCGACCACTCCAAGCTCAACGCCACCGAAAGTTCCTCGAACTCTGACCCTGATGGTCCTCTGCATGGGGGTTCGCCTATTGCGGAAAATCCCATCCTGTCGCCTGCGCCCACCGTCGCTCGAGCCTGGGACCTCGTAAAGCGTCCCGGTCCTGTCGCACAATCGCCGACCTCGCAGGGGACAAATAACAATACTCTCGGACCTCCGTCAGAGACACTGGGATCGTTTCCCTCAAGTGTGCCTCAGGCTCCGTGGACATCAGTCTCGCCGCAACGTCGCTCCTTCCCTTCCACCATGCCTTCTTTCTCCAGAAGTTCCAATCCAATCGGTATGATGGAAAATTTTGCTTTTGACCCATCCACCATCGAAATATCCACCCACACTGAACCTCGTCCTCCCCGGCCCCCGTCTCCTTTAAATCGACCTCGAGCCTACGACCCAATCTTCACCTGGACGCCCTCTCCCTCCTCTCCCTCACCTCTCGGGCAATTCATTTGCAATTTTTGTACCAGGCCTTTGCAGATCAACCACACTTCCACTCCGGCTCTGCTCCTCCCTCGCAAATTTTCACTCGCCAACCACCCCATGGCAAGAGAGCATATCGCTCATTGTCTCGAGATGGGATTGGCAAGATTACCGATATTGAAAGTTTGGGATGCGGGACATGATTTGGGATCTGGAGGCAGGGCCTTGGTAAAGGGAGTGAGGTTGAAGTCTATGGTGATGAAGGCGCCTGGCACTGGGGCAGGTGCTGATGGGAAGAGTGAGGGGTCATATGGATACGTCGAGAAAAATAGTACCACTGAAGCGGCGCCAACATCTTCTCAAGATAAAGAGCTCGTCGCTCAGCCCGACACCCAAGAAGAAGAGAAAGGTGGCCCGACCGATGAAGCGACTACTACGCCCGCGAAAAGATCGCGCCCCGAAAGCTCCGAGTCGACATGGGACACGAAATCGGTCGGAAAGAAAAGGTCTTTATGGGTAGAAGAAGTAGAAGAGGTCAATTTACAAGGAGGTGACGAAGCAGTAGAGGAGGAAGAAGAAGTGCAGGAGGGAGAAGTGAAGACTCGACATGGTGGCGTTCGAAAGCTCGCGGCAGCGTTAACGAAACGGAAGTACACCAAGAGGAAGTCGGTCGGACAAGTTCAACAAGTTCTCGCTGTATCAAGTTCTTCCAAAACTTTGACCCCTCCTACACAAAGGCATCCAAACTTCGAAATTCGAGTAAGTGGCGCCGTCATTTCCCTCTATGTTTCTCCGGACGCTCACCTCAGCTTTTTGGCCAGATCCACGGAGATCCAACCATCCAGCCCTCAGTTTCCTATCTTAAATCCCCGGACGACGAATTCTCATTTCCCCTCCGACCAATCTCGACTATTCATTCTTCAACGTCCACTCGAGTTCTCAGCACTCATCAATTCGCGATTCCTCCAGAGGTGATGGCGAAAAAAGGAATGTTAATAGTGAGGCTGTGGAGTAGAGTAATCGGAGTACCCGAAGAAAGCACATTGCTGCTAAAGAAGGGGTCACTGAGGTTTGAGGTACGGGACGGGAGCGTCGAGTGGAAGTGGGAGGAGCGGGCGAGGGTTTGATGAAGTTGGGAAAGGGACAGGCCTTATGAGGTAGCGAGTGGGGTGTAGAGTATGTGAGGTACTTGAGGTAGGGACACGCATATGGTTTAGACTTGGGTACGAAGAAACATTTTCTTGTCCCGTCGGCGTCGAGAGCAGGTATTCAGCGGCAGAACCATTTATTAGGCTGTGCATTCCAGTGATTTCACACTCCAGGGCTCCATGTAGCACTTTTGAAGCAGCACTCACCAGCTGCAAGCCCCGCAACATGCAAAACTTTTGGGGAAGCGTCAAACACCCCACTCAATTCTCCCCTCGAAGAATTAGCGACAACATTTCTTGTATTTTGTTCCATGCATAAAGATAAATACGACAGCACATGTGGCCTCTAAGCTCCAACATAATGGGATAAGACCTATACAGATATAATACTCTCCGCGTCCGGGACGTCCGACCAGCTGGTCGGCGCAGGATCATCGTCGTCCGTCTCGCCATCGGTATCGGACCATCTGCTCAAAGCGCGAGTTTCTTGCCGTGCCAAAGCTTTCTCGACGTCTCGTCTGGAAGGTGAGGCAATCCCTGTTTCGTCAAGATTGTTGTCGTCTTGATCGGAGAAGTCACTTGGATCCGGCGACATGGCAGCAAGAGCCGAGTCCGACTTTGATACGGCGTGACCACGATTGACGAGAGGAAACGGAATCACGTGAGTCAATTCGGGCGTGGTGGAAGTTTGCGGGTCGTCAGAGTCTGAGAGCGAAGGGAGAGGAGCGGTGGCGATGGTTGAGCGATTTTGAAGCTTCGTGCGTGACGTCTTCCTCTTTACGAGGAGAATAGCTTCTTCGAGCCCTTCGACTGGCGGTATGTAGCAGCCGAAGCGATGCTTGGAAGGGCTTCTGACTCCTTCCAGAGCTCCAAGGCTTCCTTTCCGTGCGATGCTTATTTCCTCGGCCTCGGTGCGGAGCGTACCCCGTCGCGGTGTCAGCGGTCCGGACGACTCTGATGAGAACGACGAATAGTCGGAGCGAGCGGTCGATGTCTTTCGCTGCCGTGAATAAGGTCCGTCGAGAAAGTCGGCGTCGGGGATGGGTGGAGGTGTCCTTGCGACTGGATTTTCCATGGAGGTGGAGCGCGGTGAGGTGGGGGCTGTACCAGGAAGCCTCGAGGGAGGGAGGACACCCAAACGGTATTCTGCGAAAGGCGAGACTGGAAGTGGAGTTTCAAGGTGCGGTGGGGGCGATCTCGGCTGAATTCGGACTTCCCAGGTCGTGGTAAGACGACCTTCCGCGTCGTATGATGGTGATGAAGTCCAACTGACTTCCATATCCTCAGGCCTCTGCGAGCTCTTCACGAAAACAGAAACACCTTCACTGCCATAAGCAGCCTGGGCAACGTCACGCAGGCCTTTAGAATCCCGTACGCTGACTACAACGGAGTTTCGATCTTTCGGTGGCGTAGCTCGGGTGACAGAGCGTGTTTGCTGAGGCGGGAGGGGACCGCTAGGCGTATAGAAAGCATCTGCGGGCGCAGTAGCGCTGTAATGGACAGAAGGAGTTGAAAAGGCACGCGCGGTGGGTGTAGCGGGAGGCGATGAAGGGGGATGGTGTGCGACGCCGGCACGTGAAGATGGCGTTCGTGAGCGGGTACGGACGGCGGATATAGATCCAGAACGAGGTGGGATGGCGCCAGACTTCGAAGCACTGGAAGGATAAAATGCCGGAGTTTCAGTGGGGCGCTTAGGCGACTCGTCGCACGAGGCGGCGCGGCGAAATCGTGTTGGGGTGTGCGGCGTCTGTGGTAAATCATCTTCGTCTGATAGGACAGCTTCCTCAGATGTTGGCGGTACTCGAGCCAGTGGTACTCCCGTGATGGTGCTTTCTCGATTCCTTGCTTTGGACGCAGAGTCCGGGGTCAATTTGCGCCCTCGTGCCACAGGGATAGTGGATGAGTCGGGAAGCTGTGAAAATGTGACTCGCTGAGGCTGTAACGGGGATTTGATCGTCAGCGGTTGTATCTGATTCACATCGCCGTGAAAGAGACTCACATCCGCACGCCAGGATCGCACTTCCGCCAGTTCAGGAGTCCCCATAGGCTTAGCCCGAACGGTCGGCACTAGAGGAGCCGAGATATCGTCGTTGCTGGCTTTCATTCCTAGCGCTCGCCCGAGAAGTGGGGGAAGGAAAGTAGAGTGGGCCGACGAGGCTATCTTGATCGGTGGAGGTCGTGACTTTGCGGGTATCGGTTGAGCAGACTTTGGTGCAAACGACAAGAACGAGGTAGGCGGAAGAGAGGCGTCCGTCCTAGAGACGAGCATTGGGTACGCCATGGGTATCGCCTCTGCATGCGGGAGCGAGTACTTCCGAGGTGAGACGGCTGATTGCACTGCCATGGAGTCCGCGGTAGGCGATGAGACGAGTGATGGACGACGCTGACTGTTGCGTAAGTGGTAAGGGATGTTGGAAGGAGAGGCTGGGTAAGGGGAAATGGAGGTCATCAGTTCTCGGCATTCGGGGCGGCAGGCGGGCCTTTCATCAAACTCCCATTCCGACTGATAGTACTCACTTGCCGAATCCGCCTTTGAGAACGTAACTTCTCCAAATCCCGAGCCCTCACTTACTCCCACAGTGCTCTCTCGAGTTCGACTGGTGAGAGACATGCCACCAATCAAAAGGTCGAAGGTCGAGGTCCAGTCTTCGCTTATGCTCGGTTGTTCTCGTGATCAGCTGACAAGTTCGAGGGGTGGTAAGGGGTCGTCACGATGAAGTGAGTGAAGGAAGTTCGATGTCGCAAGGTCTGGGGGGAGTAAAGGCTGACCAAGCAGGGCTGGCGGGAAGCCTTCGCCTTCGGCTCCAGTTTCAACGCAAATTGATCGACGCGCGAGACCTTCGCAAGACCATCAGCGTCCGACCCTCCAATCAACTCTCACCTCGAAAGATTACCGACAACGTTTGTTTAAGTTACAGCCAGAAGAAGGGGAATCATTTGAGTGTGTACGGTTCGGGTAGAAAAGAGCAAGCCAGTACGAAGGGGGAAGGTATAAGTGGGACTACTACTTCAAGCTATTTTACTTCCACTGCCGAGTGTCTTTTCCATCTTTTTTTTTTGTGCATCGTGTCTAATGAGCAAGAACTTGTACGGTCCTGTTCGGTACGTAGAGCTACAAAAACCACGACGTCGTATCAGCAAACGTCAACCGACGAGAAAAGGAACGAAAAAGATGAGGTAACTAACCTGAAGGAAGTTCTTCCTGCCATTCCACTCCAAATTCGTCGTGAAGTGTCTAACACTCTTATCGATCCTACTATGCCCCGCAAATTCCGGATCGTCAGAAGAAAGGACGACGTAGTATTCTCCTCCCCAATCGGTTCCAACTCGGTAATCGGTGTAAGATTTTGTGGGGTGCATGTTGAATACGAAGAGGAGGTTTCCACGTTCGAAGACGATGATCTTGTCCGACTGAGTGGTGGAGGAATGATCAGTATACAAAAGAGTGGAAGGGAGGGAGGGATGGAAAAACGCACCTCATTCTTAAGCGAGATATAAGCCTGAGGACTACTAAGCCACTTATACTGATCCTCCAACTTGTTCATAGCGGCATCAAAGTTGTTGAGGTACTTGTAACGAAGGAGTGGGTCGTCCGGGAGGTTGAATTGACGGCGTGCGTATTGGTATGAGTCGTTGTTGCCCGCACGGGGGAAGTCGAGCCATTCTGGGTGGCCAAATTCGCTGCGAGGAGTGGATTGGTGATTAGCGTGTTGTATCTTTTGAGATTGAGGACAGAGAGAGGGACAGAAGGGGAGGAAGGAGCGGACTCACTTGCCCTCAAAGTTGAGGTAGCCTTCTCCTCCGAGCGAATGTGTAAGAAGTCTATCGTACGCGCCCGAAACGAATCGTCAGCTAATCAACACCCTCCTAAACAAGTGAAAGCAAAAAGACCCACCGAATAATCTTATGCAAAGCCAATCCCCTCTCCACCACCGGAGTCAACTCACTCAAATCGCTCATATTGGTATACATCTCCTTATCCATCAACCAAAAAGCAAGAGTCTTATCCCCCACAAGTGCCTGATCATGACTCTCACAATAACAAATGCTCTTCTCCCCATGTCTCCTATTCGTGAGGGTATGGCAAATGTTGCCCAAGTCCCATTCTTCGTCACCGGGTCCTTCTTTGAGGAGTTTGATCCACATGTCGGGGACGGCCATGGAGAGTCGGTAGTCGAATCCGAGACCGCCGGAGGGGACGGGTCGACAGAGTGCCGGCATGCCTGAGACGTCTTCGGCGATGGTGATGGAACCGGGGTAGAGTTGGTGGATCATCTCGTTCGCCTGGATGGATCAGCAAACGGTGTTAGCACTCCTCTTGATTTCCAGTAGAGACATAAGGGATCAAAGGAAGAGGAAAGGAAACTAACGAGCATCAAATAAACCACAGCCTCCTCATCGACTCCCTCTCCAAAGTACTCATGATAACCCCCCGAGAAACCCGTCCCAATCCCATGATGTTTATACATCATACTAGTAACTCCATCAAACCTAAACCCATCAAAGCAAAATTCCTCCATATAATACCTCAAATTCGACAATAAAAACCTCAGAACTTCATGAGATCCATAATTGAACAACCTCGAATCCCAAAGTTCATGTTTTCCTTTCGGGCCAGAATGGAAGTATTGGTGGTCTGAGCCGTCGAAGTGGTTGAGACCGTCGAGACCGTTGATGGAGGCGTGGGAGTGCACGACGTCGAGCAGGACGGTGAGACCGAGTCCGTGTGCAGTGTCGATTAGCTCCATGAGGTCTTCGGGAGTTCCTGAAAGAGTGAGAGGGAAAAGCGTTGTCAGCTGATTGTCCTTGCCCTGTCCAGCTTGACCTCGAGCGATGCCCCACCACCACCCTGACTCCGCCAACGCTCGCTCGTCCACGACCCGCGCACAGAAAGAGAGCGAAGAACATACCATATCTCGAACTGGCAGCAAAGAAGCTGGTAATCTGGTACCCAAAGCTCGCATAATAAGCATGCTCCATGATTGCCCTGTCCCCAAGTTTTTCGTCAGATCGATAAGGCCTCCTCCCCGTGGGGTAACTCCCGCCTTCACTCACATGAGTTGAATAGTGTTGTAACCCAAGTTTGCGATCCTAGGAATAGTGTCCCTCGTAAACTCTTTGTAGGTTCCAATCCTCTTCTCCGGTGTAGAGATACCGACTGTAATCCGATTGAATCAGCCTGGCTTCCTTCCCGAGCGAATGGGGACTAACCATGAGCTTCGTAGACCTTGACTGCTACTGGAGGAGAAGGTCTCTTGTTCTTGAATTTGTATGGTTGAGGAGGATTCCAGAAAACAGCGTCGTAGATTGGAGAGACTGTCAAGTCTTGAGTTACGCGCCTGTTCATCCCATCTCCATTCGGTCAGCTGATTGCCCTTTGTTCCCGCCCAAGAGCTGTAGCGAGGAACTGACGTTATCCAAGCTGGAACACGTTCGATTCGTTCTCCAGTTTCTGGGAGAGTCATTGAGATCTATCATCACATGTTGGGTTAGCTGAGTGTTGGGGCCGGGGGGGAATAGCGAGAAGGATGAGGCTCACCTTGACTTTTGATCCGTGAGGAATAGCAGGTTGTCCCTTGATAGCAGAGACCGTAATCTCGAATACGCCAAAGTCGTTCTTCTTCATCGGGTGAGACTCTCGAGACCATCCATCTGTCGTTCGTTCGCCGAGAGTGAGCGGGAGTGGGGCCAGAATGGGGGAAAGGAAGGAAGGGAACTTACTGAAGTCACCGGTAAGAGCAGCGGTGACTGCGTTTGGTGCCCATTCTTTGTATTTGATGTCACCATTGGGTTGAACGTGGAAACCAAAGTGTTTGTAGCCGGATGAGAAAGAGTCGAAGCCTGACTCGGTCGAGTTGATCTTGGATAGCCATGATTGGTACAAATCATTCCTGGTAGCAGTTTGAGTATAAGTAATCGATAGCTACAGTCTGAGGAGTCAGGCTGACCTGGCTTGAATTGATTGCTCGAAAGGTTCGAGACTGATGACGGAGCGGAGAGTTAGCGAGAGTTACGGCGCACAGAGAGGTAGTTTGAACATACTATGGATCCTCTCTTACTATTTCCCATTTTGAAGGTTGTTTTACTGGTGCTTGTACTGTTGTTGATGCCATCGTTCTTCGAGTGTTGGGGAGTCAAAGGGGAGGAAATCGAAGTCTGGGGTTGCAACTCACGAATGATCGTCATGTCCAACTGTCCCACGCTCTGGAAAGACCGGGGCGGGCGGACCGCGAAACTGCGCATCTCTTTCACCTTCAACACCACAAATTGACGCCGCGACGGGCACGTTACAAAGCAGGATAGACCTGAAGACGCCTACAGAGCACGGCACGAACCTACTCGAGCAGGGAAATCTGCTCGCACGCGCTCTCAACGGCACCCCGACGCTGGCGCACACCGGCATCGTCCCACGTAGCGCCAGGCATCGCACTTCGACTGGAACATATCCGGGTCGCCTGAGTTCGTAAGGCTCCCTTCCTGGCAGCGACCACATTCGTCAAATCCGAATCGCCGCGCCAGTGACACCATGTCTCCTACAAATGGCGTGCGCACCCAAACAGCGCCAGCAGCCCCACCCGCTCCCTCCTTCTCCCTTCTCC
>JASZXU010000027.1:0-56565 GCA_035521515.1 Phenoliferia sp. Uapishka_3
CCCCCCGCGCGCTCTTCTCCTCCATCCTCACCGCAGACCTCCTCAATCGTTCCCACCGACCATCCCTCATCCTCCCCACCACCCAATCCAACTTAATCTGCACTACAACACTCAACGACCTTTTGACCCTCTTCATCTCGCGAAAGGATTGGATGACCGCCACACTCGTTTTGGAAACGTTCAGAGTCAGAAGAATAGAACCGAATGCAGCTACTCATTCGGGCGTTGTTCTGGGTGTCTTGAAGAAATGGGAAGAGGGCAAGATTAGGAGGGGAAGGTTGGCAGAAGAGAGGGGTTTGGTGGATAGGTTTGAGGCCGTGGATGAGGGACAGAGGATGGCGGAAGGAGGTGAGAAGAGTTTGGAAATGTTGAGGAGGCTGTTGAGGGGGAGGCAGATGAGGATGAAACTTTGGGTCAAGAAGCCGACGCCGACGACGATAGAGGAGGAATCATCGATTGGCGGCGAGGTGGACAACGAAGAATTGGAGGATGATGTGGAGGCGACAATCGAGATGGTCCCTCACGACCGCGATTCGAAGCACGTTGAAGAAGCAGCTTCGACTTCAGAAAAACTCCCACCACCAAGCTGGATGTTATCTCGAGAACTTCGAGATCTCGGCTACCTCATTTCCCTCTTGCGAAGATGTAGCGGATTGGACGACCCCGACTGGGCTCAAGGGATGGCGCGAGTCAGGAAAGAGATCTTGCCAGTCGGAAGTGGGGACAAAGATCATAATGAGCGTAAAGAACTTTGGAAGAATGGCCGGACGAGAGAGGAGAGAGGTAAGGATTTGGTGAGGAAAGGGAACAGGTATAGGGCTGGAATGAGGGATGCTGTAGTCGTAAAAGAGTAGTCTGAATTGAATGACAATAGGTTACAAAGTCGCCCGTACTCTCGCTATCTCTTCCCTCAAGTCTTGAAGGCTCGCCTTGAGCGAGGCTGAATCCTCAAATTGTCGTCTCGCGATGGCGTCGTCGACATAACCTTTCACGAGCGATTCTTGTCTAAAAAGAATCGCATAGATCAGCATCACCTCTCGATTCGTGGCCGATCGGATCGAAAGGAACGTACTCGAGCAGCACGGCCAACTTCCCACTCTTCTCATCAACCTCCACCCCTCCCCCCTCCTTGCCCAACAAACTCGCCAAGCTCTGCACCGTCGGCTCAGCAAAGTTCTTTGATCCCTCCTTCTCCTTCCTCTTCTTCTTCCCCTCCTTCTTTCCCGGTTCCTCAATATCTCCCAAAGTTCTCAACAGTGCCAATTTCTCCCCCAAGAAAAGTTGCCCTCTAGCCGCTATAGCTCTTTGTAATCTGTCCTGGCTCCCTCCTGGTATGCCACCTGGGGAGAGGGGTAGAGAGGAAATTCGCTTGGAGAGGGTGTCGTAGGAAGCTAGGTTTGTTAAGAGACGTTTGCGGAGAGTTAGGGCGGTCGAGGCGGAGGGGAGGGAAGAGACTGTGGACGGTTTTCTGTGAGTGGAGAGAGAGTTAGTTGATTTGGTAGGAAGTAGAAGGGAGGAGGGAGGGAACGCACTGGAGTCCTAGAACTAATTCTTGAAATTCGGGTAGGGTAATTTCGATCTCTTTTTCTAACTGAACGAGAACTTCGTAGAGCTTTACCCATGTTGGAGTACGAGGAGGTAGGTGTGTTTCTTGATTCCGCCTGTTAGTTAAATTAATCCGTGTCAGCATGCATCACGTCAATGGAAACACGAAACGCCGGAAAGCGCCTCTGTCGTCAAAGAGGACAACTCACAAGACGGCATTCAAACAATCTCTACAGATCCTGACTTTGATCCGCTCATCTCTCTCCTTCGTTTGCTGCCCATTCCCACTTCCATTCCCATCCGCGACAACACCACTCAACGACCCATCCTGTTCCACCTGCTCGACCTCGACAATCAAGCCAACCGGATCTTTCTCTCCTTTCACTGCTAAGCCGTCATAAACATAAGTGAAGAAAGTAGAGCAGCGTTCTCGGCGTGTTGGACGGGCTGGAGGGGTAGGTTCGGATGTTGACATTGACGTCGAGGGTGGAGGGAGGAAATCTGATGGTGGAGTAGGGGGAAGGAAACAGACTACGCGGCCGCAGAGTCGACAGTGATGTCTTCGAGTTTTGATGCCGAATGCCACGCTGATTGGATTGACAAGAGGTCAGTTCAGGTGGTGGGAATAGAGGGAGACGCGGACGAACGAGCAGATTGGACAATTTTTTACCTCTGCGTCATCCTGCCATTTTACAATGGTTTGTTCTTCTGATGATTGATAACGAGTCAGTCTGCAATTATAGATGAGAGAAAAATGCGACTAACCACGCTCAGCTTCAGACTTTCCGCCAGCTACGCTCCGCCACAAGTCTCTGGCACTCTTGCCTCTGAGCGAACCTCCAAGTTCGGCAAGCTGAGCGATTGAAGAAGAAGACCTCGGACTTGACGTTGTCGTTTGCTCTGTCGGTGGACTGAAATGTAGATTCACGAGCTGCCCCCCATCCTATTGATCAGATTGCAGCATGCGGGGGCGCCTCTCGAAACGACGTACCTTATCCATTCTCCTACAAAGTCTACCTTGCTCCAATTTCTTCCCCTCACCCTTCTTCCTTCTAGTTGTTGCAAACTCTTGGGTCCTGTCCCTCCTTACGCCTGCGGGTTGAAATGTAGCGTGGTACGGCATCCTTGTTGACCTTTGAGGGGGCGGAAGTTGGCCATTTGGGGTTATTGCGCGAGAAGTCGAAGTTGAAGTTGATTGTTGTGGACTGTTTAATCTTAATGGAGTTGAAGGAGGGAAAGGAGAGTTGCCAGGTGCTACAGACTGGAAAGGGAATGAAGCTGGCGGAGTTGAAGTTGAAGTTGAAAGTGGAGGTGGAGTTGAATTTGGTGAGTTTGGATTCGACCATTGAGAAGGCCAACTTGGTCTAGAAGGTGAAGTATGAGAAGGTTGAGGTTGAGGTTGGCCGAGTTGTGATGATGAAGTGCCCTGTGCGGACTGGATTGACTGCATTGAAGCAGTTGAACTTCGCTTCCCTTTGCTCGCATAAGGAGCGTACGCAGGCGATCCAACTCCATTGAATGACATCGACCTGACCAAGGATCAGCGCAATGTAGAGTCAACCGACAGAGCCACTTACAACTTACGCAGTCAAATCACCGCGGATTCACCTCCGAGCAAAGCCGTTCCAGCTTTTCGACGTACACCGTCTCCCGTCTGCAATACTCGGCATGTCATCTCCTTGCTCCCTCCTCTCAGCGCTCGCCACACCAACCGCCCCCGCCGACCCCCACAAGTCAGCAACTGCCAACCGCGCACCAGGCGCCGCCTTCGCCCATTAGCAGCAGCCAACAAGAGGCTAACAAGATGACTCTGACTATTTCGACACTACCCTTGCTCTGGTCTTTGTGACCCGCCTCGCTCTCAGACCAACAAAACCTCCTCCACCTTGTCGGCTGTCGCAGGCCGAGCGCTACATCTTGATCTTGATGCGCAAGGACTGAGTAGATCAATGAACCCTTCTCCCCCCCGTCTCATCAAACGCATACACAAATGGCTGATAATCTTGACATTTCGTAGATCAGCGCCAGGAGGCCTGGGAGCTGAAATGCATACTGTCCCTATGGCATCTGGCAATAGGTCCTGTGCGCCAAACAGATCTTGCATGGGTTTTTTGCATCACACCGTTCTACTTCAGATCTCGGGTCCTAGTTTTTCGGCCCTCCCATAAGGGAAGGCTTCCACGTCCCTGGTTGACTCGCTTTTTTGAAGTACACCCGACGTCGCGCGCGACTTGTAAGCTTTTCTTTTCTTGCGAAGCATTACCTGGCAACACCAAGCAACACCACCATTTACTGACTCGCCGACTTAGGGGATAGGGGTCAGGTATGGAAGAAGAAAGGTCGCGTTTCAAGTTGTCGACGTCGTGCGGGCTTTGCACTTGCCTCTGCGAAGGGACGAACGCTTAAATTCCCATTGGTCTCCGCTGGTCTCCGTCGCCTGTTCCCGTTCGAGCCTGAGGCCTGAGGTCTCAGCGGATGGATTTATCGGCGACTCTCCTCCATCGAATTGGCTCGAGGCGAGACCCCTGCCAGCCTTCTCCGAAAGCAGTGGTCACCGGTTCATTGACTTAGCTCGGCAGGACCGATCTGGGCGCGAAGAACGAACAGTCCTGTGAGCCCCCTATACAAACTCCTGGCCTGTGGATACTGATGGCTGCGTACAAGCCCTTTATAGACCTGTGACGGAAGGAACACTACACGAGCCACCTTGGCCAGCACTCGTACCATCGAGTCATCTTCGTGCCGCTTACCAACGCTGCAAGTAAGTGGGATGATCTACCCGGCGCTTCCGTACCCAAGTACCCGGAAGGAATAGACAATCCATTATTCAGAGACTTTCCATTCCGGCTTTGCGATCAAATCGAAAAGATCGAAAGAAGAATCGTCGAACGTCCATCTCCGCTCTCGCATGACGTCGCCACTTGCCTGTTTCCAAGAAAAGACGATGCTCAAAGGGGCTCAAGTGGACATCGTTCCACCTTTACGGGAAACTACTGGCGGCTAGATTGTTGAGCGAATCGAGAATGATGCGGACTTTTGAGGGTATTGCAGACGGCGATGTTGCTCGACCGCCAAGGGGGCTCGCTTGGGCTCGCTCGCTGCTCGCTCGGACAAGTTGGTGCGTTTTCTTTGCAAGTCGCCTTCCCAGTTTTCCTTCTCTACCTCACACTTCACTCTTCCATCAGAATGCGTTTTACAACAATCCTCTCCGCACTAGGCGCTCTCTCCGCCAGTCTTGTCTCCGCTGCCCCACTTGGAGTCAGCAACGCTGCTCTCTCAAAGAGGGCTACTGCCCCGAAGACCGACATTGACGGTGTCATCTTGAATTGTGAGTTTCTTTCATGGCTCGGATGCTAGATACTATCCGCTGTTCTTTGCAAGTTTGAGAGGTCGGGCACCTCACTGCTTTGCGAAGGGCAGAGGCTTGCATCCAGTTCGGCCGCTCTGCATTTTACTGACTTGCATTGCTTTATAGACGCCCTCACCCTTGAGCACCTGGAAAACAACTTCTACGATGGGGTGTTGAAGAACTTTAGTTCCGTGAGTATCGACGCCTCCGCTTCTAAATCTACCTTTCCTGACATTTTTCCGTTCCCAGGATGCGTTCCTTGCTGCCGACTACCCCGACTGGGTCCGATACAGGCTTACTGAGATCGCCTCGCACGAAAAGACCCATGTCGACTTCCTCACTGGAGCTCTCACCGCTGCCAACATCACGCCAGTCGCCGCTTGCGAGTACTCGTTCCCCTACACTTCGCCTTGGGGTGCCCTTGCAATCGCCCAGATTCTTGAAGGTGTAGGAACGTCCGCATATCTCGGAGCCGCTGCCCTTATCACCAACCCAGCCTACCTCACCGCCGCTGGATCAATCCTTGCCATCGAGGCGCGACACACTTCATGGATTCGGGCTGCTGCCAACAACGGTGATGGGTTCCCTACCGTTCGTCTACTTTCTCTTGTACTTGTTCCTTTCGTTCCATTGTTTGACAATAGTTCATTACAAATTAGACGTTCGACACTCCTCTCGACTTCAACCAAGTTTACTCCATGGCTTCAGCCTTCATCACTTCGTGCCCTTCCACCAACCCCACACTTCCAGTCAAGGCTTTCCCAGCCCTCACTTTGGCAACTCCCGCGCCTCTTAAGGCCGGTGAGGAGATTCGCCTCGAGTACGCCAACATGTCGTCTCAAGCCGAGGGAACCTACGCCGTCTTCATCTCTGGACTCGGCCAGTACCCCGTCCCGTTCCCTTCGTCTGGTCGCGTTACCATTCCTACGGAGGTCACTGGACAAGGATGTGAGCTCGTGTTCAATTTATCAATTGTTGCTGTTACTGTTGCTGTTACTGACGAGTAAATTTCTTCGCAGACGTCGTCATCGCGTCTTCCAATGCGACAATCTCGGATGACTTGACTCTCGCTGGTCCAGCTGTCGTGGAGGTTCCTGTTCAGGCTACCGATTTCTCTTACGAATAAGCGTACCGCATCGATGTTTCACCACAAGGCAAAAGACCTTCCACAAATCCTTAGTGTTATTCCTCCTACCACAATATCATTCGTCTTTCTACCTTGTATTTGAACCCTTTCGAAATTGCACAGCAACTTTTCCACTTCTTCCACTTTTGTCGCAGTCGATTTTGAACTTCCCTTGTTCCCCCCACACTGGAAGTCGGGGATTTCAATAGGCTGCTACTCAACGTTGGGCGGCCTTGCAGGGCTTTCATACTCGCAGACCCAAGGAACTGCCTTGTCGAACGTCTGTGCTTCGGGTCTAGGAGAGTTGAGGAGAATGGCATCTTCGCGACCGCAGGTCTCTCCTCAACATTGTATAGAAGGAGCTCGTAGTCTGCTTCAAAGTAAAAAATTTGCTCGTCGAGCGTCCACTCGCCCTTGGTCCCACGAGCGTCAAGTGAATTCCTTGAGCTCGAGATGGGATTGGAAGGGTGAAGGGTTTTCTTCATCATTGCGTTCTCATGTAGATAGAATGTCAAGGTATGCCGGTGCGATGAAAAGGGAGAGTGGGACAGACTGTGCTAGAAGCGACATCGGCGTGCTTTGTGGCGCCAGCCAGGAAGGCAAACGCCAGAAGAAAAGCAGAGCGAGGGAGAAGCAGAGGATACTGTGACGACAGAATTGTGTATGTGGTTCAGTTTTCAGTCGACTAGGAGAGAGGTGAAGGTGGCAGAGGGACGCTTCGCTGTTTATTGTTGCGAATTCGGAACCTGACCTGGTCGTTGACCCAGAGTTAATTCTTTCCGAAACACCCGGGAGCTTGACGACGATGAGTATTGATTAGCCTCGCTTAAAGTGAACGCTCTGTTCGACGGTCGCATGTTTCTCTGACCAGGCCGGGTAAACGGATTCAAGCTCGGGCTTCGCGGATCTTGCATGTCGCGCAGTGGGCCGCGATCTCGTTGCCTTGGATTGCACGCCCGCCTAGCCGAGGAATGGCGTCTCTGTTGGCTGTGATCCTCGTTGCCTCTTCCAGCCGAGGTCATTCACTCGTCTACTCCTACCCGCCTGAACCTCAAGCCGTGAAGCGCACTTTGAAACCGACCTACCCATCCTACCGCCAAAGCACCTACGCGTACCAAGCCGGAAATTCTTCGGCATCGGGGGACAGCTCAGACGATGACGATGACGATGTGGACGAAGCCAATGACGAGGATGCCGCGTCCCGATTAGCCGCCGAACACAAGCGCGTCAAAAGCTACCTTGGTTTCCCCGACTCTGTCCTCGCAGGCCTACTGTGCCCAAACAGAGAGCTCTGTGATCAACCATTTGAGCTCGTTGTCGATCATCTCGCGTTCGTGGGGCACCCGGTGTGGCTTGGGGATGACGAGCCAATGCAAAGGAAGGACGCCGAGGAAGCGGAGGCGGAGGAACGAGGCAGGAGTAGGCGCAGACGTGAATCACGAGCTGCTGCCGAAAATGGAAGGAAATCTCCAGTAGGAGGGTCTCCCACAGGCCAGGACGAGAAGACGTTTGACCGCGACCCCACCGTGGTTCCATCCGCCACATCTCCCCACGTCCATACCGGTGCATCTTCGTCACTGTCATCCCACAACAACTCATACGGGACGCCCACATCTCTTGGCCCCTACGGAGACTCTGCCATGTCTGTCGCTTCGAGTCAACAGTCACAGACCTCCATTAACGGCGATGGGCGTATCACGTCTTTCAACTTTGTCTGCGTGATCGATACGCCTCCGGATAGCCATCTTAGCAGTCATCTCGAGGGATACTACAGGGATGTGATCGTTCCAATGACGGCCAATCTGAAGGCGTTGGAGAAGCGGGAGAAATGGCTAGGGAAGGAGGCGGCGAGACTGAGGAAGGCGAGGGAGGAATATTTCGATAAAGGTTCGCTCGGGTCGCTTTCGTTTTCCTTGAGATCCCTCTTATATTGACGTCCTCTCATGGGCAGGAAGATCCGCAACTGATTACTTGGCCTCGCTGCCTACACTCTCCCCACTCGCCGATGCCATCTCCCGCCTCTTCACCACGTTGAAATCCTCCCAGATTGCCAACATCCAGCTCTCCACTCTCCAAGTCCAACTCCTTCTTCGCGGCGAGCTCCCAATAGAAGAAGACGACGCCTCGACCCTCATCCCAGCCGACGAATCTCTCGTTGCCTCGGACGTGCAAAAGTCCGACTCGTCAGCCCCGGAGACGAGGGCCCCATCGGAAGTTAGAGAACGTTCCGCGTCTCCGGCTGAAGAATTGCAAAGACAGAGGCCTCCGCTATTCTCGAGAATGAGGAAGAGACCACCGGTTCGCTTTCATCCTTGGGACACGTTACTTTTGCTCGAAGATGCGGAGGAACTTCAGCGCAACGTTCTCGAAGAAACTCTTTTGTGGCGTTTTCTGGAAATCTGTGACCCGACCCTGTCGTAAGCTCCGCCCGGGTTACCTTGCCCTTACCAAGCTGATGATCATTGGTTGTCGTAGTTTCGCCGAATACGAAGCTCTCCTCGATATCGATCCGGAAGAAGCGTCGATGCAAGAAATCGTGGACCACTTTGTTCATTGGAAAAAGGCTCGAGTCATCGATGTCGTGTCTCTGAAAAGCGCTTATGCGATCAGCGCTTCCTTTTCACCGGCATCGCAAGTCCGGTTTTCATTTATTCGTTACTCGAACCCTGACTGTACTAAGCCTCGAACTTCGTAGCATTGCCGACCTATCTTCACCCTTTAGAAGAGACTATCCAATACTCCCTCCCCTCCCTACATTTCTATCCCAAATTTCTCCCACCGACTCCTTCTCCTCCCTAGTTACCATGGCGTCCCTTCGCTCGACGTACCTTCTCGCCCTCTCCTGGCTTCTTCGTCACGAGATTTTAGAAAAGCAACACTCGTACATCCGAATATTTGTATCCGAAGAAATCAAACGTAGCGCGTCGATGCATTGGAGTTTATCCGGCGCAAGCACGAGCGCTGCTAGTGCAAGTGGAACCGACGGACCGAGGAGGCGCGAGAGGGAGCACAGCGGGCTTGTTCGAGAGTCTCAACTCGACGCCCACTTCGAAAGCATGAAATTGCACGGCGAGTCTCCGGCCCAGGTGTTTGGAATCGGAGGCAGCGGGGGTGGTAGTGGAGGGTCTGGGGCTTTGAGGATCAAGGGAGGAGCAGGTCGATTCGACTTGGAAGATGCGAGGGCAATGTCTATTGTCGGATCTGCTCTTTCCAATTCGCCACCGCTTTCGAGGTCGGCTCAGAGCAATCGGTCGGCACGTCGAAGGACTCTTACTGCTGGCAGGGGCAGGACCCTTTCCAGCAATACGTTTTCATCAAATGGGTCGGAAAGGCAAGAAGAGACTTTCAAGGGTGCTACAATAATACTTGAGCCGGGGAGGCCTACCGCTATCGAGAGCAAATGGCTTTCAGAGATCTGTCGTGAGAAGGAAAAGTCGGTGGTTGACAAGTTCGAGAAGTGAGTACCTGTTCACTTTTCTATTAATCACCGCTTACCCCCTTGAGCTAACCATAATCTGATATAAGGATGGTGCGAATGCTCAATGGAGCTCATCATGTTGATGAGATCAGGTATCGCACCAACTTGTCGCGCAAGGATGTCAAAACTGTGCTAGCGGCCTTCTCAGATCATCTCATCGTCTTCACCCATTCTCGAGCGTGATCGTTTCTTTTCGGTCGACATTTCTTCACCACTGAATCTTCATGACGACTCTCCCAACGCCCCTCGACCTCCCTTCTCCCTCTCCCTCTCCCCAAACTGTCTCAACCCTGCCTTTTCTCTCTTCGACCTTCTTCCTGAACTCCAACTCTCCTCCCCCAACTCCAAAGTAGATCCTCTTGCAAGCCACGAGACAAGTCGTTTGCTCCGCCTCCTTGCACGCCTCTTGCAGAAGATCAAGTAATGGACTCAGCGAAGGAAGCGAATAAATCGTTTCGCTGGTGAGAACTAGATCGTATTTATCGGCAGAGGGGATGTGGAACGAGCTCCAATCGCCTGAGAAGAAGCAGAGCTCGATTCGCTCGAGTGAGAGGAGAGATTCGAAGGAGGCGAGGAATTCGGGAGTGATGTCAATATCGCCGGCTGGGAGTGAAGAGGAGGAGTCGGTATCGGTATCGGAGGATGAGAAGGCGAGATTTTTGGCGTAGGCGAGGAGCAGGTTTGGGAGGGTGATCAAGGACAGGACTATTGTTAAGAGAGGGAAATATTAGAGGGAGTTTGGTCTGGCAGGTGGTTAAGCAAAGCAGAAAAAGTACGTACCTTGGCTGTTGTAGTCTTGGAGATGGATACGGGTTACTTTTGGAGGAGGGTCGTCTGGCGTCGAAGGCGACCTCCGAATTTCGGAAATTAGACGGGAAAAGATGGCACATGTCGGCAGAGCGGTTCCGCATCCAACCTGTTTCGAGTAAAAGTAAAAAAAACTTCAAGGTCAGTATACGCAAGGAATGAAAGACAGAGTCCAGCGAGCTCACCTCGAGGACGCTCTTGCCGCGAACAAGATCCGGCTCGCCCTCTCCGAGTGGGGTAGCATGACCCATGCCAAAGAGACAATCAACCAAATCAAGACTGCACTCCCACGTCTTCAGGCCTCCCTCATAAATGCCCTTGACGAGGTCCGACTCCTCATCAACCAAAGTCTCTCTGGCTTTTCCCTTTTGCTCCCTCGTCAGCGCGACAGGTGTCCCCGATGCCTCGTCCTGGTCTTGCTCCTCTTCGTCATCACTCTCATTCTGTGATATGACTTGAAAGCGGGCGTCGAAGAGGTCGCGTCGGAGTAAAGTCGTAGATTTTTGGCTGGCTGAGGTTGTTGGCTTTGAGAGCTGAACAGTGACTGGCGTGTAGCTGATGAGGGGTGGCAGAGTTTCGAGGAGGGATTCGAGTGAATGTTGATTGTGGGGAAGAGCTGTGAAAGAGTCTTCTGCGGTCGCTGGAGTTGATGAGATGTCGAGCTTTGCCGTTTCGAGAGCGAGAAAGTCCTCGTCTTCAGAATCGTGTTCGACGTCCTGGAAGCAATTTTGAGTCAGTTGACGGCAGAGCAGGGGAAATGAAGGTAGCTTGTCACGAAAGCGAATGAGAAAGTCATCTTCAGTCGTGTTGGTTGTCGCACAAGAAGACGCAGGCGGCAGGTTCAAGTAAGCTCATGTTGCGGTCCCAGCGTGCGCAGTCGGCCTACTGTGAGACCAGGCCTGCTGTCAGGACCTCTCAGGACCATTCGAAGGCCGTACGACATTCTGGGAGCTGACGGCTGGACCATTAGCTCCATTTCTCGCTCCCAATTACGCGAACGATGGATCCCGGCGAGCATCTCCTCACTCCCGCCGTCCAACACCTCACGCTAAATGGCGACGGCCACGACAACCACAACGAGCCAGAAGATCCAACGCCGTCGAACAGCAACGGTAACGGCAATGGCACAACTGAATCAGACACTCCTCTATCCCAACCTCCCTCCGCACCCGCACCCGCGCCCCCAGAACTCGGCGAGCCATCAGACGATCGCGTCAGGCAACTTGAAGACGACGTTCAACAAGCGCGACGGGACAAGGACCAGTATGAACAGCAGTACACAAACCTCCTGGGCAAACTTACTGCAATGAGGGCCACAGTCGGCGACAAACTAAAACAAGATGCTGTACGTAACAGTCTCCAGCGCCCCGCCCCTGGTCTGTCTTCTACCGCGGGACGAAGCGGATGCTGGGCGGTTACACGGCGCAGGCCACGATGAACATCTATTGGATTGGGGGGTCGGCGGAGGATCCCAATTTACGGGGTGGGTTGGCTGTTGGGCTCGTGGGCGGCCGCATACGAGGGCAGCATGTTATGGGGATCCAATGAATGTCATGACAGTCACAGCCGCGCTGACACCACTCTGGCTGCCCCTTGCAGGAAGAACTTGATCGACGAGAACAAGAAATTAGCGATCTTCGCGCCACCAACGACGACCTCATCACTACCGTCGACACGCTCAAGCAAGAGCTCGTCAACGCCCATGAGGATACCGACCACGTCCATTCCGAGCTCGAACAACTCCGCCTTCGTGCATTCGATTCACAAAAACAGATTACAGATGACGCATCAACGAGAGAGAATGCGCTCAGAGATCTACAGGATGATTTGGAGAGAGTGAGGATCGAGAGAGAGGAATGGGAGGACGAGGCGATGAGGGAGACTGTGAGGAGAGAAGAGTTGGCGAGTAGGTTGGCCCAGTTGGAGTTTGAATTGGCGACAAGTAAGGTGGAGAGAGAGGCAATGAGGGACGAGAGGGATAGAGAGGCAGAGAGTGCGAGTAACTTGCATGCTGTATTGGAGGAGTTTCAGGCAGGTGAGTTCTCCTTTCCTGACACCAAGAGTTCTGGCGAATAATTGACTGGTTTTCGGACTCTTTTGACAGCCAAGGAACGAGAGCTCAAGACAACATTGGGAGACCTGCGAACTCAGCTTCGAAATGCCAATGACTCCCTGGCAGATTTCAAACGTCGGGCAACAGAGGCAGAGGTGAGTCTTAAAAACAATGTCATTGGAACTCGACTAAAAAGTCAAAATTGCTGCTCCAGCTCAAATTGAAGGCCGCTCAAAACGACTCGCAAAAGCTTCTCGCTCTGACAAAGGAAGTCAAAGACAAGACGCTGTTGATTGGCAAGTTGCGGCACGATGGTGAGTGAATTTTGGTCCTCCGTAGGGAGCAGTGAGATTCAATCCTGACCATCCTGCCTCTCGACAGCCATTATCATGAATGAACACCTCACCGAAGCTCTTCGCCGACTAAAAAAGGACTCGAACGAGAACAGCGTAGATCGGTGCGAGCACTTTTGAGATTCTTTTTCAGAACTAGAGTCTGACGCGTTCGCCCCACTTACCCAGCCAACTCGTTTCAAACGTCCTAATCACTTTCCTCAACACTCCCCGAGCCGACTCGAAGCGATTCGAGATGCTCCAACTCATATCCTCAATACTTTCTTGGACGGACGATCAAAGGGAGACGGTGGGTCTACAGCGTGCGAGTGGTCTTCCGAGTGGTCCGGGAATCATCCTTTCAACTTTGAGACCTGGGAAGGGTCACGCGCGGGGTGGCAAAGGAAAGGAAGTGGAGGATGGTTTGGGAGAGAACGAGGTCAGTTCCTCTTCCCTCTTCCAATTTTCGACTTGCTAACCTACTCTTCTCTCGAACAGAACTTTGGACAACTATGGGTCGAGTTCTTACTAAAAGAGTCGAACGCCGCAGCGGCCGCCGCCTCCGGTCGACCACCCCTCACAAGCGCCAATTCTTCATCTCGACCCTCGTCAAGTTACAACGAGTCGGTTCCAGGTTCTCCTTCGCCTTCGGGTTCTCAATCTCCAAGACTCCAGGATTTCCCAGAATTCGCCAGTCCGCCGTTACTTTCTCCGACTGGGAGTGGGATCGGGACACCATCGAGGAGGCCTTGGGAAGTGAGAGCTCCGAGTCAACCACCTTTTGGATGAGATAGTGAGAGGAGGGAAGTCAATTTGCTGGAGGGGGCGAGGGCGATAGTCTGTTTTTGTAAAATCTTGATGAAGACATTTTTCTATAATTTGAGGTTCAAAAGGACTGCACGCAGATCGGATTGATGTTTGAGAGAGACAAGCATGTAGCTCATAAGGGCACTTTGCGACATCCGACAAGACTTTTTTTGGAGAGTCGAGCTATGTATGAATCTCTCCTCACCCATTCGTGCGCTGCGCCGAGTCTCTGCATGCATGCAAGACAATCATAGCGAATCAAATCAGCTGGATGAGGCTTTCCAGGTGAATTTGTAGAAAGCAGCTTGAACTTTTCAGAGCCACGGCGCGTCCGGCGACTGGTCGTCTGATGTCGGTTGCCAGAAGAGATTGAGATTCTGGGTACGAGCCTGTACGAGCTTGAATTGTTTTGGGACGCCACAACAGGTCATGACTCCTTACAGCTCCTAAATGGTACCTAGCACATGCCCTCCTGCAACAAGACAAAAAGAAACTTCGATCAACCTTTGAAGGACGGTCAGAATTGGCTTAGCCCAACGTGGGGGTCGAACCCACGACATCGTCCTTAGAAGGGACGCACTCTACCAACTGAGTTAGCCGGGCGCCTGTTATCGCCCTCACCCAACGGCCAATTGATAAACGTAATGCTTCCAGTCTCTTTCACAGCCGACCTCCATCGTCTTTTTCCGTGCCGGGACGATCTGAGGCGTAATGCTTCTGGGATAGCTTGTTTTAGAATTACCTCTAATGAAGGTTGTTTGAAATCTTTTTGCGCTGCATCTGGAAGAACCACCGAGGGTGTTTTACGACCTTTCGCCTTACACTCCGTGCTCAACAGAGCTGCCCATGTTTGCCATCCGCTACAGTTCCGTTACCAACAGCAAAATACAAGCAGTGAAAACTAAAGCACCAATCCCCCACAGCAGAATTTGTGTCTCTAGTCCAGAAGAGATAAATCCATCCCTCCTTCGCATGGCCGTCTGAAAGCTGCTTACAAGAATTTCTCAAGTTGTGATTAGCTCTGCGCGACGCTCCTCAAGTGAGAGTAGGCCAGAATTCAGACTCACCTGAAAAAGTCATATATTCCAACTATCAAAGAGCCCCACGCTGCACAGAAGAAAAGTACGCCGAGCTGAGAGCGTCGAGCGCCGTTGAGCTCGTTTCAGTCCCACACGGGTAAGAGCGCTTTGGAGAGTGCGGGACGCACTGGTCGTTCCGCTCCAGACTCGTAAAGTGGTATGTTGTCTCCGGAGAAAGAAAGTTGAAGCAACAGAGCTGCTGATATAATCTAAAGATCATCAAGCCCGTTGCTGAGTCACCCGGCGCCGCGTGCGACGTTCAAATGCTTCACTCACGAACAATATAACAGACAGTTTTATCCAGCTGAGCCAATTTCTTTCTCTAGCTATTCAGAGCAAGGGTAAATTCAGTCTGACTACTGGGATGGACTATGACCAGAACAAACCAAGATAATCGCGAGCTTCCACGAAAGAAGCTTGTCAGCCTCCTTGTCCATCACATCTACTTTCATGCTCTCACCATTAGAGCCTTCGTTTAAGACCCAGGGGATACCCCCAAAAGGTACGAACTCAGGACCGCACCAGGTCTGCGACGTTTCCTCCTTGTCGGACTCAACCTCTTCACCTGACTGGCATGCATAGTCTCTGCGAGGACTAGTGAGACGCAAATAGGCATGTGACATCTTCCGGCTTCTTAGCTGTTGAGGTGGTCGAAAAGTGGGGAACGATGTGCCGCGCTTCAAGCTGAGAAGGGATTCTGACGAGGAGTGGCGTAGAGGACAAACGCAGGTCGCAAGCTCAGCCTCCAACACTACTGTTCCCCGTTTGAGTACAAAGAACAGGAGCAGAGGTCGTCAATGGTGGATCTGTAGCGGGAATTGAAGGAGAGCCGAAGAAGTGCCGCGGGATTTGGTGATAAGGAAAGTGGGCGCTCGGATTTTGTCCCGAGTGTTGGCGGCTGAGCGCTGACCCCCGCAAAGCCCTCTTCCTTGCTGGTGAAGAGGACCTTACGTCCGGCTTTTAAAATGCCGAAGGCCGAAGGGAGAAAGCGGACATCGGACGAGGTGCGCAAGCTGGAAGGGTAGACGTGCACTTGTTTCAGATCGCCACCCAAAACAACACCCCAGGTCTTTCTGAGCTCCAAGACCAAATGCAAGATCCGTCTAAAAAGATGAAGCCGAAAAAGCAAAGTCAGCCATCCGTACCACTTTCGGTCTCGAAAGTACATTATGCGGTGGGGAGAGTATCTTCAAATCAGGAGTTGATGCTAATATACCATCGTCAAAGACTTGAATGAAACGAATTCCACCCAAGCCTAGTTACGATCAGGTCTGTAATACGTGTCTTCATCATTTTGAAGATGGGGTGTTGTGGAGAGGAAGCAGGAGTGGGATGGTAGGGGAGGCCAGGGAGGCAGAATAGGAGGAACAGGCTTACAGGAAGAGGGAGGGGCTCGATGTAAAAGGTTTCCAAGGTATAAAGCGCGAACGAGAGGGGGATCTAAGTCACCAAACAACGAGTCAGCAACGGCTTTTCAGAGCAAAAAGCTGTACGTCGCGAGCAAAGGTCAAGAATCAGGAGATGATGCTATATATTATCGTCAATGACTGGTGAACGAATCCACCAGCCAAGTTACGATCAGGTCTGTAATATGTGTCTTCATCACATAAAAGACCTTTGCTAGATTAAGGGTAAAATGGAGGGGAGGGAAGGGACTGAGGCTTACGAAATGAAATGGTGTTCGGGATAATGACGAAGACGAAGGAGAGGAATCGAGGAACCTTTGGAGAGAAAGCTGGTTAGCGATGGTCTCCGAAATCGGTATAACATTGAGAAGGTCCGGTCAGCAGAATGAAAAGGGTGTCCGCCTGATTGCTCTCGTGCCCGATACGGACGACGAGTGCTCTCGGATTTCAACAACATAAACCATCACCCCGAAGTGATTGTCGCCCGACAAAAAAGGGAAGAAGTAAGACTCACGTAGCAGAGCGACATCGACTTTCGACGAGAGGATGGTTCAAACGACGGGATGGATGGTATGAAATCTGTTGGTCAAGAAAGGATTGAAAAGGGGTCAGTCTTCAACTCCCGAGACCAGAAGCTGAGCTTGGTAGGTAGGGATCAGGGAGTTTTCGTCCTCACGCTCAGTTCGGGGTTGCTCTAAAAGAGCACCCACCGAGAAGCACTGGGAGACAATAAATATAACGACATCGTTTCCCACGTGGGTGGATAGGGATGAAAAAAGAAAGGGCACTCACGACTGGGCATAAGAAGGAATAAGGGAATCCAACGACGATAGGAACCTGTGATGATCTGAACAAGCGCGAAAGACGATAGAGTCAGCAAGCGGTTCTCAATTCTCATTGACGATGTTGCGAAAGTTGAGAAAGGTGAATGGCTTCAGAGTTGAACAAAATGACAGTCTCGGCATGAACTACTTCCAATTTCACCAAACTCGAGCCTCGAGATGATGAAACCGAAAGTAGCAGTACGGTGAACAGAAATCTACGATATCACATCATTGCCGTCGAGTGGGAGAGTGGAGAAAAGTAACGACGAAGAACGAGACTCACAAGAACGATTCAAATAGACGTTTCTACGCCAAATACGGCACCTCATCTTGCGTCGGCGGCCGAGCGGTCGGTATGATGACTCTCGATGGTGCACCCAGGTCTCCGAAGCTCTTCTTCCTGCCGAGCATTGACTCGATAGTAGCCTTCACGGCGGTAATCTTTGCTGCTCCAGGTGGTGGAGTGGAAGTAGTGCCTGGTGAAGGCGAGGAAGGTTGTGGAGGGGTAGAGACGGTGATGACGAGTCCTCCTGACTTTAAAGTATTGGCGATGGTGTGAGTCGTTGAAGAGGCATCCGAGTCGACCACGGCCTCGTCCTCGTCGCCATCCACGTCGTTTGAGCTGACGCTGAGAAACCTCAACGCCCTCGCCAACTCGTCACCCCAACCAGTTGCTCCTTCGTCATCAGGATCCTCTGGTAGCGAAGAACGATTGGGAGCTTCCTCGAGAGTCTGTTCCCAACCGACTGGGGGCGAGCCAGGAGGAGAGATGAGAAAATTTCTGCTTAAGGCCGGTACGGCGAGGAGAGTTTGATGAGGGGATGAAAGTGGGAGGGAGAGGGAGGGTCCAAAGAAAGCTCGCAGTGGTTGAGGACTGCCATGTTTTGAAAGGGTGGGGTTAAGTGAGAAGGAGGGAGACGCGCGCGCGGTTTAGAAAAAGAAGAGCTCACGTTGACCGGGCGCGGGCCGCGTCGTCGTCGTTGGTGGCCGTGCTGGCCGAAGTCAGCGGGCGGGAAGTATACTCGCCAGCTTCCGTAGCCGGCTCTAGTTCGTCGTCATCATCGTCCCATACGAACCCGTCCATCTCCCTCCTCGCAGCAGTAGCAGATTGAGTTGAATCGTATACGACGAGTACTCTTCCCAACCGTTCGAGCGGAGTCCATTGTTCGAGGTGACCGTATGACTCGAAATGAGCTTTGAATAATGGAAGGAGAGCTGGAGAGAATAGATTCGGCGGGAATAGGCAGACGAGAGTGTTGGTTGCGATTACCTTCGACCGCGGAGCGAGCGAGGACAATGGAAGAGACGAGCTCATGGCAGGCGGCACCTAGTGGCAAGGCGGCGGGAGTAGTTCCTAATGGCCGACAAGAACAGCGCTGCCTGCTTTGGTGTTGTGTGGTAATTGTGAAGCGGCAACAGCGCCGCGCACTCCGTCAGGCCAATCCGGGCGACTTAGGCTTGAGCCGCTCACTTGTGCCGAACACTCGCGACGCCTGACAAGCGCAAGGACCAAGCCTTGCATGCGTCGTACAGTGCAGTCAAATGCTACCCTCTACAACATCACCCACGTTCCATATTCGGAGCGCCTTCGCGCCAAGCTCATCGACATCTCCCATACTGTACGCTCCCCACATCTTCGACAACTTACGACTTTGGGGTCTTAGGTGGCCATCACATCTGAAGAGTCGGCACGTCGTCTCATGGCTTTGGATGACCTAGTGGCGCTCTGCCGTCGCAAGACGAGACGCATGTTGAGAGCCCCTACGATCTGCGCCGCGTGCCAGGGTACGCAGTGGCGCATGTTAGGCAGTAAGATTCGATCAACGGAGGTGAACTCGTTCAGTTGGTGGTGATGGAGAATGTGTCGATTAGGCGCGTTGGCTTCCTCGACTGTTCAAGTCCTTCGCAGACGTCATGCTGATCAGCTTCCATCCCCCAAAAGTTTATCAAGTCGGGTTGAAATTGATACCGTGCACTCAAAGTGACAGTAGTGTGCGCATGGTCCGCAAATGGATCTCGAATACATACGCGTTTGAGACAAGCCACTTGTTGCGTCTTTGAAGCGACGTCAAGGCAGGCAGAGGTCAAGAGTGTTCTTCTGCCCTCTTTCTTTTCCTCTTGGAGCAACTCACTAAATGCCCTTGAGTCTGCACATTGTAAGTGCCTCGGTGGCCCTTTGCTTAGAGAAGATGGCTTGAGTGGGGAGCACCTTGCACGCTCACAGGCACGCTCGCACCCACACGCAGATGACACAAGGCGCCCAATGTGCCTCCTACTCATTGCGTTCATCCTTGCTACCATTGTAGTCACCTCTCAAGCGGGCAGCCACCCAACACTGGGGACATTCTCTTGGGACTCAAGTGTTCTCCTTCGGCGACAGTCAGTCTTTCTTTCCAAGCTTCTTGACAACTCGTGGTCAGTACTGAAATGAACGGCTTCTACCTCCAGGCTACTCCTCTTCGTATTGGGATCCTAGCAAAGGCATTCTCTCACCGGATGATGGATCTACTTCGGCCGGTGGACCAAGTAAGTCACTCGCTTGAACCTTTGTACGACCTCAACTTTCCGAGTATTCACGAGAGTGGGATCTCTTCACCTTAGATTGGATACAAGAAGTTACCAGACAAGGAGAAGGAAAGCAACGGGTGCTGCTTCGAAATTTCGCCTTCAGTGGGGTGACTAATATCGATAGCCGCATTGTGTCTTGGAACGACCGAATGCCAGACTTGATAGAGCAGGTACGTAGTGTGTCGAACGGTTGATTTTCATACCTGGGTCCGAAAGAAGCCTGATGAGAATACTCTGCTCTGCCAAGGTAACACAATTTGAACAGTACTTCACTCCGCAATCTGACATGAGGGCTTCAACGGTCCCTTGGGAGGGAACAGATTCCTTATTCAGCATTTTCATTGGCATAAATGTGAGAGATCTTACACTTTTTGCTTCAAAGATGGAATCTAACCTTACCTTGTTTCGGATGCTAGGACTGCATGATGACCTACAAGTGGGAAAATCAAACAGTTCAGCTAGAACTGAGCATCTGGACAGAGCTTTTGGAGAAGTTTTATCAATTTGGTGGTAGGCCGGGTGAGCTTACAAGACCTGGGGAGTAGGACTGACACATACGCTTGACATAACAGCTCGACACTTCCTGGTATTGAACGTGCCGCCAATGCAAGCCTCCCCTGCTTTCATCATGTTTGAGGGGATGAAAAACGTGGAATCCGCAATGAAGGACTTCAATCTGGAATTGGAAGCGCATGCTATCTATTTCCAAAAGAGTCATCCGGACTCCGTCGTTTTGCTACATGTGAGTCCACGCCGGTACTTCCGCACTGCTGTGCCTAGCGGAAAGCTCATATCTCTTGGTCAGGACATGTATACCACATTTGGACGCGTGCGTAGCTACTAGTGCTCCTTCACATTATTTGAAGGGAATAGCTGACACCTCTGATGCAGCTGCACGAAAAGGCGTCAGCGCTAGGCTTCACATATCCAGACACTGCTTTCGACGTAAGCACCGACACCAGCACCCCTTTTAGCAAGTACTTCTGGCTCAATGATGCTCACCCAACATGGCCGGTGCATGCTTTGATGGCTGAGCATGTCCTCAATGTGAGCTGCCCAGCAGATTTTGGTGGCGAAGTGTGCTGACTTGTTTGCACGTTTTGCAGGAAACTCTGGAAACTCCTAAATGGCTACCGAAAAGCAAAAAGGCTGGCGAAATGGCCCGAATGAGATACAGAAGGGTCAGAAAGGAGGCAAGCTAGATCAAGTGAATGTTTGGTATCAATATCTTTTGCCCAAGAACTTCCAGCTTGGGTTGGTGGGATGCGCAGTGTTCTGAAATGACACATCTCACTCAGGTTGCACTTCAATTTGAGAGTACCGCGTCAATCTTCAATTATGGGTTACTGGCATCCGGACAGAACTTGTTTGTTGCGCGGTAATCTCGAAGCCACGTCCTGGGGGGCGAGTCTTGGGCGCGCGACGCCACCAGACTTTAGTAACTTCTCACACCCCTGGAATGGCAACATGATTCTAAGGTGCTTACGTTGATGACAATTTTCTTTCGAGTCTGCACAGTTTGCTCCCAGGGGTAGTAGATTTACATTTTTTAAGTGTCCGTAGTCAACACGAATCGACCAGCCGAAGATGTACACAAGATCGAGGGTGTGGTGTACTTTGTGAAAGTCGAAGCAAAGGAATGTGACAGATTCACTGTCGCCGGGAATATACGGGATGTAAGAAGAGGAGGCTTGTTGCGAGATGATTGAGACGCCAAGTTAACCCGACGTTGCGCTGCTGAGGAGCAGCTGAAGCTGGCGGAAGTAAGGGCAGTGGGTGGTAGTCTTTCCACCTAAGCGCAAAAGATATTTGATGGTCGTTGAGATTCATAGCTAATGGAAATGAGGAGTATGGCTTACTTTTTATAAAGTCATCCATCGAAACACCTGATGCTGCCGCTGCTTTGGCGACCTCCCTCTCGCACTTGGCATAAATCTTTAGAAGTCTAAAATCCAGCCGAAGGCTTAGTACCAACCACCTCTCCACCTCATCCGAAAATTCAGAACGTACTTCTTTCTCCAACCTTTCACTTTAGTCCCGTACCACCTCGCCTCTGCAGCAAAAGGGGACAAGCTAACACGTAACATTCTAGGTAAAGTCTTGAGTATCAGCTTCTTCCGTAAAGCTCTTCCGGGAGTACAGCAAAGGAAGAAGTGGAATAGAAAAGCCTACCCGGGAACGAGTGACAATCTGAGACAGCTGAATATTAGGTCGAGGACATTGATGTATAGTCCGACGTGGATGTTTGCCGAATGCAAGATATTGTTGAGGATAGGTTCAAGTGATGGGATTTTTGTAGTGAGAGCTTCGACATTGGCGAGGGTGTATTCGATATTGGTAATCAGGCGTAGGAGGCCGGAGAGAATCCCATTGCTGATCTTTGTCACCGGGGCAAGTAGGTATAAGTCAGCTGACAGCCGTATTTGGGATCGAAGTGGGGTTTTGGGTATAGACAGAAAGACCCACGACATCACACGTCGCCCTGGATGAGCGCTTAGACATGCCTGAGGGAGTTGGCTGCAGGCGAATGGCGTTGGCAGTGTCGATGGCAATATTGAGTTGCGCTATTACTGTTGTCAGAGATGAGACGAGAGTCGCAGCCTCCGTAGCATAGTTGACTGTCCGCCCGAACCCTTGTTCAGCACAAAGTCCCCACCAACGTCGCTGCGTAGCCGCGCCTCCCACAAAATAGTCGGAAACAGAACTCACGTGGTGTTGTCGCCGCAACAGTAGAGTTTATGCTCTGTAGAACACCCAACATATCGGAGAGTGTGCTGCTGTCTAAAGCGTTCACACTTGCGACTGGCCCGCTAGCTTGTTGCACGCTGGCCAAACGACGCTTCGTTGCGTCGCCACGGAGGTGACGAGGATTCAGACGGTGGACGGCAGGAATTGTGGGCCATCGGGGTTCAAGACTTCGTATAGGAACTTGTTGAAATGATGCCGAGGTAGCTGCAAGTAAGTGATGTTAGCTGATGGTGAGGTGGGGGACCGTCAAAGGTCCACCGACGCTGCGAAGGTCATGTGGAAAGGAGACGACTCACAGGCGGTAAAAGTAAGCAAAACGACCAACATGACGTGCCAAATGGCGAACATTGATATGAAAGGGTCCACCACTGGAACCGAATGCTGATACCATTTTACTTGACAAGAGGATGGGATCGGCTTGCGCGTGGTTTGGCGAGTGTCGACGTCTCAGCCATCCGGTAACTTTCGGTGATGCCCAACTTCAGCGTCTGTCTCCATCATGTCCTCATTGCAGTTCAGGAATCGGATTTCTCCGCTCTGATCCTTGCTGTAGAGATACAGCACATCACACGCTTGGGTTCAGACCAAGTCAATTACTAATATGTAATTCGAGCCCTGGATTCGACGTCCCACGGCTTCATCGGGGGAGCGGAGCTTTCGCTTTTAAGCCATCATTGGTGCAATGTTCTTAACTAGAATCCATTGAGGGTCTCTTTGCATTTGCAGAAATCTCCGTACCGTTGATAGTAAGCTCTGAGCCGGTGAGCAACCAGGAGATGCCCACGGCCCGCTCCGGCTGTCGACGTCCACGGTATTGGTGTCAAGCTTACTAGACTTTCGTAATATGATTCTGCTTTTGAGAATCTAAATACCTATTGCACAATCTCGAGAATATAGTTAGTCTTCCCTTTCGTCTGTAGGCGGACTTGAAGTTGCTTAGCCCGACACGCACGGTGTGCGTCATAAGAGAAAAGGCTGAGCTTAGTAGTACCCGTGGCGGTGCTTCCTTCTTACCTCCTTGGTTAAAGCGACACTTTGTCAACACCCCGATCACTACATCCGTACTGGAGCCGATTCCCGTCGAGTCTGAGAGAGGGCCACCACCTCACTTTGATGACATCCCCCTGCCCGACGATGGCTCCCTCAGCGGATTACTTTGCGAGCGCCCCCTCCTCTTCTGCGCAAGCATCAACACCTTTTAGGGACCGAGCCCGACCAAGAATGAGCCCAAACGACCGAGTTGGCAACACTCGCCAATCCTACTTCATCCCGCCCACTCCTCGCGACGAACGCGGTCCCAGTACAGGAGGCGGTTTCGATTTCGCGTTTGGAGGGGCAGTTCCGGTGAAGAAGACCGGCGACGACTTCGATTGGGGTGCACAGGCAAGTGGAAGTGCCAGTGGCGGAGCTGGAGCGGGACCGGGACCGGGAGCGACGAGTGCCAGTGCGTCCGAGCCGGCGACAAGGTTCTTTCCTGCCGGGAGTGGGCCCACGAACTCTTCATCCAGAGTGTTTGCCAATACGCCAGGTGGGATGCCGCTTTTGGGAGGTCAGCCTTCGTTCACGAGCCCATCTTCGGGCGACAGCGGAGGAACCAATTTACAACACCCACATCCTCGCCAACACAGTACCAGCCCTCGAGACCCTCCCTCCGCTACCGCGTTTACTACCAATCCCTTCAACTTCCCTATGCACCAACCCCCTACTCCTTCTTTCACTCTTCCCTCTGCCGCCGATTTCGCTCCAGCTCCTCGTACAATCCGCACCCCTCTAACGGGATCTCGAATGCCCCCTGCTGCCGCTGGTCAACACGTCAACAACGTCCGATACACATCCTTTACTCCCGCAGCACTCCTTACTCTTCTCGCCTTCCCGCCCTCCTCTGGCGGTCCCGCTGCCCTCATCCTCGATCTCCGCCCGCACTCGGCCTGGGTCAACTGTCGCGCTCGCGCAAGCGTCAACATCTGCGTCCCCAGTACACTTCTTCGACGGCCTAATCACGGTGTCGAACAAATCGCAGCAGCGCTTTCTACGACAGACCGGGCAGAGTTTCAGCGGTGGACCTCGCCGGGAATCACTGTAATTGTTCTCGATGGCGAATCGACCTCCTTGGTCGACAAAGGCGGAATTGCCTCACTTTTAGCCAAATTTGTCAAGGCGGGCTTCACTGGCAAGCTCGGCTGGGTGCGAGGAGGTTTCGTCGCTTTACGACAAGAAGCTCTGGGAGGCGCAGCGTCCTCGCGCGACCTGCTCGAATTCGGGCCCGTGGAGCGGTCGTCAGACGATGCATCAGCTTTCCCGGACGCATCCTCTGGAAAGCACGCTCGACCTGTATTACAGGTCCGAGATCTACCCATTTCTGCCTTTCAGGCCTCATCGACTTCGGCTTTTACGCATGCGGGATTGCCATCCGCCAACATCAATATGGGAGGCAGGTCGTCAGCAGGAAGTAAAGCGAGTAGTAGCGGAAGGCCAATCGTGAAGAGGAGAAAGAGTGGGACGGAAGGCTTTAATCTAGATGGGCTGAGCATGGCAGGTACGGCGACACCCGCGCCGAGAGAAGTGGCGGAGAAGAGGATGGCGACGAACCCTTTTTTCGACAACATCCGTCAGAACAGTGAAGTCAGTTTTTCTCCTTATCCCTTATTGACTCTGGTGCTCGGTTCTGACAGCCTGTTTTTTTCGCGCCCCAGGCCCTATCTTTGGAACGCTCGCTGGCCAACCTTACTCCTGTCGACATGCCCGCCGTCTCCCCCAGCACTCTCTCGCGCCTTCCGCCGTTCCTCGCCTCCCTCATTCGATTATCACCAACGGAACGAGCGCAGTTACTTGCTAAGCAGTTTTACGACCTCGAGGTCGCCGAACGCGAGCGGTTGGAGGGCACTTTGAACTGGCACGCGAACCACCAGGGCAAGGAAGATGAGCACACCACAGAAGGGTACGAATACAAGAAGTTTGGAATCTCTGCGGGCATCGAGCTTGGCAGCTTGAATCGGTACAAAAATATCTTCCCTGTAAGTCTTTCTCGCGACCCGCACGAAGTTCTGCATCCGTGCTAACGCAGTATGCTATTCACCAGTACGACCACGCTCGCGTGCGCCTTAGTTCCTTCGGTCCCGGCGCGACCGACTACGTTAACGCCTCGCATATTCAACTCGCTGGCTCTCCACGAAAATTTATCGCGTCTCAAGGTCCACTCCAAACCACCTTCCCCGATTTCTGGCAGATGTGTGACCAAGAATCAGTTGGAGTCATCATCATGCTCACGAACCTCCACGAAGGTGGACGGGAGAAGTGTGGTCGTTATTGGATCCCACCGCAAAGTGGCGATTGGGACGTCGAGGTACAAGGCGACTCTCAGGATGAAGAAGGTGGAGGTGGCTTCTTTGCAGCCGCACCAGCGCCGAAGACGGCGGAGGAAGAAACGACGATCAGGAGGTCGATACTGGTTCATCGCAAACAGGACCCTCCTAGTCGACGGAGGAAAATTCGTCATATTCAGTACAGAGCCTGGCCTGATTTCGATATCCCAGCAAAGCCCTCTGACGTCGTCGAGCTTGTGAGAGAAGTGGAGGCGGCTCAGCGTGAGTACCTAGCCGAATCTAATTGGCAGGGCACCGAAGAACCGCCAGTTTTAGCTCATTGCTCGGCGGGAGTCGGTAGAACGGGAGTTTTCATCATGGTTAGCGCGATGCTCGACAAACTCGCGCGGGATAGGAAAGCAGAGCGACAGCAGCGGCCAGCACCGAAGATTGTCGACTCGATGGAGGTAGACCAGCCTGAGGTTCCGATGACACCTGTTCGAACGGGGTCGGACGGTTCTTCGTCCATCTCTGCAGGCCTAAGCGCGGCGACTCTGTTCGACCTAGAGCATTCAGCGTCGCACGAGTCTGGGACCACCATGGGCTCGTCCAGCCCTGACACGACGCCAGCACTGAGCAGTGCCGAACCTCTTTTCAGAGGAGTTAATGAGATGAGGGAGCAACGCATGAGCATGGTGGCGAACTATCGGCAATTTTGTTGCGTTCATGAGTGTGTTTTGGCGGGAGCGTTGCTGGCGATGCAGGAGGAGAAGGCGGGCCTCTAACCAGAGTGAGTTAACTTTCCGTCCGTTGTCTATTGTTTTTGTGCACACCTCTCCGCTGCCGCCACTAGTCTCTCCCCACCCACGTGTATTTCCCACTCTTCTTCACCTCATGGACGTAGCCCCAACGGACGCGGATGCAATCACTCAGCATCCCTTGATAAATCTGCCGCTGGATCCATTTTTCACGAACGGTCAAGAAGCAGTAAATTCCAACAGCGGTGCGTTGAGTGATGGGTTGAGGCGCAGACGCTGATGGTGAGTGAATGACGGTAAGTGCTTCCTGACGTGAGGGCTTCACTACTGATCCAGAAATGGGAACAGGAAGAAGAGATTTTAGGATGCTCCCCAGGCGAGAACAGATTGCGACTTTATGCCACGCAACGCTGTGAGCTTGCTGAGCCTGTGAGCGTGCTTTGCGGATCAGTACAAAATTTGAAACTTCAGTTTCGCACCAGAACTATCGAGCTACAGTCAGGCACAAGTGATCTCATTTCCTACCTTCCAAATCCAACACTCGAGCTCCTCCGCGAACTTCATAACATATTTGACATCCCTCGGGCCTAGCTCCCTCTCACAATTCTTCGAGTACCCACATAACAAATAACCGACCCCTCCAAATTCCAGGACGGGAACCAGGATTCCCGCGATGAATTGGGATTTGCTCCCTTCTGTGGCGCGATAGAATACGCCACCTTCAGCAGCACGCAAAGCTTCGAGATGGAGGAGAGGCGACAGTGAAGGAAAGTGTAGGGGCAGACCGACGGAGGATAGAACGTTCAATGCAGGAAGTGGGGCAATACTGGAAAGGTCGATAGAGATCAGGTAAACCAGAGGAAAGTCGAGTGTAATCGAGAGGTTGGAAGTCGCGGAATCAAAGGCGGCCTGCACACCCGGGGGGATGTTTGCTGGGGCTCGTCGCATGACTCTGGCGAATTTGACCGAGGCTGACGAGCTTTGTGTCGTGGATAATGAGGAATAGGACGAGATTGAGGATCTCGGGGTGCCGGTAAAGCGTCGCCGATGTGTGAAGTAAAGGGAGCTCGCCGAGACGAAGTTCGAGTAGTCATCGGAACTGGAGCTCTTCCGCTTGGTATTGAAAGCGGGAGTAGAGACTGCCGGGGAACTCTTTCGCCTTGCCGGGAAAGGAAGAGGATATAGGGGAGGAGGCGGAGAGAGGATGAAATTTGGCAAGGGTTTGGTGAGACCTGGTAATTCAGTTGAAGAGCTAAACAGGAAACACTGCGACATCAGCCCACAGCTGAGAGGTAGGGGAAAGACGGGGAAGTTACCTGGCGGATTTAGGATGTAGGACGTAACATCCTAGTACTTGCACCAGTGACAATTTGCGTTCTGCCGGATTGAAAGCGCGGTACCCTTGGGCGACTTCGTCCTTTGGTGGCGGCGTCGGTGACTTAAGGCCCAGCATCTTCGAGAGTTCCAGATAGTGTTTGTCTCGAATGAGGTCGAGAAGTCTGATATGTCGACTGAACGCTGCTCGGCTGTCTGGCTCTCTTTCTAGAGCAGAGCGGCGGTTGGGCGACGACTGGTCCAGGATGGGCTCGCAGGACGGCAAGACGGAGTCTGATGGAACGGGAAGCAGGAAGGATGTACCGAGCAGATATCGAGCAGAAACACATCGACTTTGGGTTAAATGAAACAACGAAGACCAAAAAGCACGTCCCTCGAGGCGTCTTGCCATTTGCGACTTACAAGTAATTCAACCACGCATCATTACGCCCAGCACGGCGAGTTTCGCAGCCTTTTCCGGGAAACAGTCGGAATTTTGATCCTTTCGAGTACAGGTACTTCTCATGCATTTATGCTCCACCGTCACTCGATTGCTGTACACGGAAGGAAGCACAGCTTTGACGTTTGAGGACGCGCCGAGTCTTCGGGCGGTGCGGCGAGCAGGAAGAGCATTTCGTGAACTCGATTTGAACTAGAACGAACTTCGAAGGAAAGCGTCGAAGAACAACTGGGAGCTCCGTGACCCCTTTACTTTAGTCAATGAATGGAGATGTCGCCTTCGCGGCTTCGGCGTCGGGCCTCGATCTTCCAGTAGGGGCTCACTGCCGCCGACACCCTGAGGAGACATTTCAAGCCTTCTTCTTACAGAGTTCTTCCACTCGGATTTTTCTTTCGCGGTTGGACCAGAACTATAGAAAAGCACTCGCCTTCGGGTCTCATCCGGAAGTCCGTCTCCGGCCTTATCGACTCACGCTTCGACCCTTCTGCTTAACATGATGATCCCGTGGACTTGTTATCCGACACGACCAGAATGAACACGACTGGAACGGTCAACGTGCAGCCATTATTGAGCTGGCAACCAACATTGCTCGACATTGTGCTCCCTCCACTCCTCATCGCGACCTCCCTTCTCTTGCACACAATTTATAACTCGCCTCAACCGACTTTCACTGCCGAATCATCCCACATCTTTCGCGCCAAGACAGCTCACGCCCGACTCCTCCCAGTGTCTGCCCGCCATGTCTTCTCCTTCCCCGTTCTCTACTTTGGCGTCGATCTCGCACGCCTCGAAGCAGGAGAGCTGGACCTGGGCGAAGGGCGGGGGAGCTTATTTGGCTGGGAGCCACCAAAGTGGGTCGTCACCGCCTTTTGGAGGAAGGGATACCTCGAGGCGGGAGCAAAAGCGGGCATTCGCGACAAGGTGCTGAGCCTACTTGAGAAGAGAGGAATCGACACGAGCAAAGATGCCACAATGGTCTACATGGTATCAATGCCGGCTTACTTGGGGAAAGAGGGCATAAATCCCCTCACGGTGCATTATTGCTATGGCGACGTCAACAGCGCGGACGGAAAGCGTCCGTTGCGAGTCGTAGTCCTCGAGGTCCACAACACTTTTGGAGAACGTCACGTCTATGTTCTTCAAGCTGGTGTCAATGAAGATCCCGCGGTCCACCTTGGGTGCGTCTCGTTTTGCTGCTATTCAGAGTCTCGCACGCGGACGCTGACGCCGTTCACAAAGCTACGAGCACCAATGGACGTTTCCTCGCGCTTTCCACGTATCCCCCTTCAACTCTCGAGTGGGATTCTACCGCGTCTCCCTCTCCTCTCCTTTTGCCACTTCCTCCACGCACCCTACCCTCGCCACCAAAATCGTCTTTCTCACTCCTACCCACGAAAAGAAGCTCTATGCTTCTCTCGCTGGGTCCGGTGAACCACTTTCCCATTCCAGCCTCCTCAAAGCTCTCTTCACCTGGCCACTGGGTCTGCTCCTCACCACGCCTCGAATATTATGGCACGCTGGGATATTGAGTTACGGCAAAGGACTTCCTGTCTGGATTCGCCCCGAGCCTTTCGTGGGCGAAGATGATGGAATGAATCCTGTGGAAGATGGGGCAGTGAAAGGAAGTGTCGGATGGCAGGAGGAAGGTGGGATGGAGAAATGGGCGAAGGAAAGAGTTCGCAGGTTTCTTGCGAGGAGGGTGTTGGAGACGCAGGATTTGAGAGTGGTTTTGAGATCAGCAGACGAGGCCGTCGAGGATATGGAGTTTGCGTCGGTCGGGAAGACGGAGGAGGAACGGCTGTTACTCGTCAGTTATCATACCCCACTATTCTTCACCGACCTCGTCGTCGCTCCTTCAATCTCTTTAGCCCTCGCTACCGGCAGCCACACCGAACATCGATGGTCGACCAGTGACGAGTTTGTGTTCTTGAAGCTCTTCGAAAGCACCTCCACCACTCTACCCCCCACAGTACTATCCCGTCTCGCTCAGCAGACACGATGTGCCATCATGTCCTGGGGACTTGCGTTTTCCGCCGTCGCACCGAGAGCCCTTCCACCAATAGACGTCGTCCATCCTCTCGATGATGGGACAGTTGGGATGGCGTGGACTTTATTATCACATTACGCTTGCTTGAAAGTCGGATACTTTGCCTTTCGCGCCAGTCGGGCGCAAGTTGTTGTGGGGACGGAGAGCTGGGGAGAGTGGGCGCGTTGGAATGACCATAGAGAGAGTTGAAAAATCAACAGGAGTAGGGATGTTTCTTGAATCTCAGTATTCGAGTGTTGTCAAAGATACGTCTAGTGGCCAAACCGCTTTCCTGCAAGTATCTGCTGAGCGCAGGACTTTGGAGCAGTCGAGGGCAGTCGCTGGTCCTTCGATGGAAGAACGTTTAGCAACAATACAAGTACTTGTCTGCGCGAGGAAGGGAGTCTCTACAGAGTACGGATTGGACAGGTATGCACAGGGGGCGTGTGGATCTAGTATTTCTCTCGGACGCTCGACATCGCCAAGGGAGCTCTTGGAGAGAAAGTCGACAGGGAGCTTGGATGAACCGTTTTCGGTCGAGGTCCGACTCCATTCATTCCTGAGAGATCAGGTCGCACTTTGATAAGATGATTGCCGAATCAGTGACATGTGCAGGTCGTAGCTGTGCGCGAAGGCGACAAACTCACGTCTTTGCCTCGTATCAAAAAATCCTGCCTGCGCTCTCTCCCTCTCCATCCAGTCGGTTCTGTACTGCTGATCCTCGGATAACTCGTCTCTCGGTCTTCTAACACTCGTCGCGTGTCTAATAAGACTGGGCTGAGAAAAGGATTCGTCTGACGTCGTACGAATTGGACTCGCGCTCCTTCGACGACTTCCGAAGCGCCGGATGGATCGCGTGAGTCGAAGACTCAATGAGTGGTCTTGAGATTTTGGTACTGTGCGATGGGGTGGAGAAGAAACTGCGGAGAATTACTGGAAGGGTCAGCTGCTCACTTTCAGATTCCAGATGTTGTGCACCGCTGAGTTATGAAATGTATAGAGCTTACCTTGATGAGAGGGGGAGGTTAAAAATGAGTCGTAAGAGACTGTAGGTAGGACTAGTCCAGAATCCCTGAGCTGGTAGCGGGGCGGGGACTGGTGGCGAGTAGTGAAGTAGTTTGACGGCATCTTGCGGCTATTGCTGACGGCTAGAACGGGGAAGGGAAGGGTATGAATTCGAAGATGAAGAATTGAGAGGATGAGGAAAGAGAGAAAGGAAGAGAAAGAAGCAACCTGGGCCCTGGCGTTCTTGACGATCCCGACGAAGTCGAGCTGCGCGTGAGCAGCTTTCAAGCCGCGGAGCGCGCAGCTCTTCCTGCAGCACATATTCAAACCAATTCAAACACCTCTGGGCGATAAGTGTTTCTTACAGCGGCTTCCGCACGCCAGCGAAGTAATCGACCTGCTCTCCCATACCACCAAAGTCTCCCATCCCCAACAGCCTCCAACCCGCTTTTATTGGATCATACACGCATCCCCTCCTCTCCATCCCGTACCATCCTTTCGCGTCGAAATGCTCTTGCAGCTCGTCGGGCTTGACGAATTTAGAATATGTGTGGGTTCCTGGCGTAACAAGTCGAAGGACATTTTCGGCCAGAGTAAGAGTGAGGAGGTGGGCAAGCGGAGTTCGCGAAATTGTCGAAACGAGGAGGAGTCCGCCGGGCTGTATTGTTTGCAGATCAGGTTTTGCCGTTATCTCTTTGAAGTCGGATGTGGCCCACCTTTGTAAGATTTCCAAGACAGTTTAAGAAACCATTCGGATCCTCGACGTGCTCGAGTACTTCCATAGCACAAACGACGTCATATTGTCGACCTTCCTCGACCAGGTTCTCCGCGGCGCAATGTCGGTAATTGAGAGTGTTTTCTATCAGAGAGTTGGAAGCTAAAGTGGAAATAGGTGAAGAGGGCATGGAAAAAGATGGGTCGAGGGCGGCGTGGGTTTGTGCGACGGATATGTTGACGGCAGCTGCGTCGATAGCTGTGGTGTTGGCTCCCAGGCGTGCCAGGGCCTTTTGAGTGTCAGCCAGCTTTCCAACAGACGAAATTAGGTCTTGGAATGCTTACCTCTGCAAAGATTCCGCCCCCACAGCCTACATCGAGAACCTCTCTACCCTCTAACCACCTCCCTGGCCGGCTTGGGTGGAGCTCCTCCTGCCGCAGTATTGAATCGCGTACGAACTGTATCCTTGCAGGATTCATACGGTGCAGGAGAGCGAATTCGCCGGTGGGGTCCCACCAGTGCGCGGAGAGGGACGAGAAGTGCGCGATCTCGGCTTGTGAAATTGTGTTCGTTTGCTGTAGTTGGCGGGCGCTAGTTGTGATCGATCTCAGTTGACTGAAAGCTGCTCGAGCTGTTGGCGGTCTGATCATCATGGAAGGCTGGGGTGACCGGGTCGTGGATTGGCGTGGGTCGAGAGGTGCGCCAGGGACGCTCGCTCGAATCTCTGGGATCATCTCAGCTCGATCCGCGCGCATCTCTTCTTCGCTACGACAAGTTGCGATATACTTTCCTCCTCATATCTACTTTCCAGTTCGGCACGCGCTGAGACTTACGCATTCGATGCTCTTTCGGCGATCGCTGGCCCCCACCTCGGCTACGCGCTCACTCCGACATCTCCGAGCCACTTTCACCACTCCGCTCGCACTCTCTCACCGCATCCGATACTTCTCCAGCTCGCCAGTTACCAGCAATGACGCGCCAAATACGACTGTCGCCATCGTAGGAGGTGGCCTCTCTGGCCTTTCGTCCGCCTTCTACTTTCTCAAAGCGCTAACTCCAGAAGCGCGAAAGTCGACAAAGGTCGTTATTTTCGAGAAGGAGAAGCGGACAGGAGGTTGGTGTCATAGTGTTCCAGTCTCTCTCCAGGGTGGGGTGGTGACAAAAAGTGAGGAGGGTGCGTTCACTTCCGTGCTCGCTGTGTAAGGAGGCTAACTGATACAGCTGACTGTCACAAGGTCATTCGATGATTTTCGAAACCGGTCCTCGGAGTATACGTCCAGTCGGACTACAGGGCTGGCTCACTGTAGAGCTCGTACGTCTCCCACCAACTCCCCATGTGTATTCCACTGACGTCTCGCTCCTTCGCAGGCCCACTCCCTGGGACTCACCTCAGAGCTCATCACAGTGCCCAAGACGGCTCCTTCCGCCAAAAATCGCTTCGTTTATTACCCATCGTCTCTCACACTCCTCCCTTCTTCCCTTCCATCGTCTATCGTCGCCGCCTTCACCAAACCCATCATCAGATCCGCCATCCCAGGCATCCTCCTCGAACCTTTTCGACCAACATCTTCTTTACACACTCTTCCCGACGGAGGAGACGAATCGGTCGACAGTTTTTTTAAGAGAAGGTTTGGAAAACCATTAGCGGAAAATATGATCAGCGCGATGATTCACGGTATCTACTCGGGCGATACGAGAAGATTGAGCGTTAGAGCGGTCTTTCCTGGTTTGTGGGAACTGGAAAGGGAGTGGGGAAGCGTTGTGAAAGGGGCCATGCTCGGTGGGCTATGGAGGAAATATAAGAAGGGGGCTGCGAAGAGCAAGTACAGAGTAGAGGTGGAAAAGCAGGAAGAGCAAGTGGCGGAGATCAAGACACGATTAAGCAATAGTGAGGAAGGGAGGGAACTGGTCGAGAGTATGGAGATGGCGAGTGTTTGGGGACTGAAAGGTGGACTCCAACGTCTAACCGAAGCGATTCGGCTGAAGCTCGTCGAGGACGGAGTGCAAGTCAGGACTGGCGCCGACGGAGATGTCACAGGGACGCAATTCAAGGACGGGGAGTGGACAGTATGCCTATCAATCATTCCCTTGCCTTGTCTATCGCTGAATCCCCGCAACTCAACCAGGTAACAACGCCTACATCATCATTCCAACCGACCTACCTGATAACTTCCAACCCATTTATTCTCCCCACCTCCCTCCAACCTCCACCAATACCCAGTACAACAGTTTCTGTTGTGAACCTTGCCTTCCCCTCCGAACCCGCCCTCTTTCCCCCAGGATTCGGCTACCTCATCCCTCGTACCGTCTCTCCTTCTAAAAATCCCCACCACGCCCTCGGCGTAATCTTCGATTCAGACGTCATGCCTTCTCTCGATTCCTCTTCCTCAGCAGGTCTCACTAAAATCTCAATGCTCCTCGGAGGTTCTTATTGGCTTGATCAACCTCCAACAACTCCTCCGCCATCTCACAAAACTTTGGTCGGATGGGCAATGGAAACTTTACGACTTCATTACCCGGAGACGAAATTCCCGGAACCAGTTCATACTTTGACGCATACGCATAAAAACTGTATCGCTCAAGTACCGGTTGGGTATGGAAAGGAGTTGAAGAAATTTGGGGACAGGTTGAGAGGTGTCGGTGGGGTTGCAGTTGCCGGTGGCGGGACGGGGACGATTGGGGTCAACGGCGCTGTGAAGGGCGCCTGGGAGGTTGGGACTAGCCTTGGGAAGAAGGTCAGCGGAGAGGCGGGAGAGGCTTTGACCGGAGTTGAAATGTGGCGGTAGGCGTCAGACAGGAAGTGCGACAGGGGACAGGCAGTTCTGCATTACGAGAATTTTCGAAGACGACATTGTTTCCATGCCGTGTGATTGCAGAAGGACAACAGATCGGGGACTCAAAGGATGGAATGAAGCGTGTCGAGCTCGCTCCGCTGATCAATGCAACGAGTTGAAGCTTTTCCTTACATCTCTTTTTTTACCATTCATCATAGTCCATCTCTCCATTTCCCAATCCTTTCCAACCATCAACATCACTGGCCCAGTCATCGTCACTTCCACCTCCGCCTTCATTCTCATCTTCCTCGCTGCCGGCACCATCCTCCTCCTCCAAATCTTCGAGCCCCTTTCTCGCTTTCATTGCACTCGGCTCATGTAGCAGCTTTTTGATGCGTAGCTCTCGTTCTCGTTCTCGAAGAAGTGCCGTTCTTTTATTGGGCGAAGAGCGAAGCTCGAGGATGGCGGCGAGTTGCGGGTCCATACAGGCTTCGGTGGTCATAGAAGAATCCTCTTGGTTTTCGGTAGTGTTAAAGACTGATGATCGCGAAGTAGATAGTAGGTCGACGCTGTCGTGATAATAGAGCGAATCGCGGCCGCTCCTGCCTGGGGCATCGTTGTCGTCGACGTCCTGGCCCGGGCGGAAGTAGGGTCGTATTGGGTGGACGATCACCCGCTCCTTCAGTTTTTTTGCGACAGGCGGTAGTTCCCCAGCCGCTTCCCTCCCGTCCGCATCTCCTACCTCTTCTTCATCATCATCATCTCTCTCTCCATCCTCTTCCTCTCCAGAGTCATCCAAGTCGAGAACTCTGATGCTCCTCTCGTTTCGGCGCTGCATACTCGCTCTCGTCTCGAATCCCTCCTCATCGTGCTCGATTTCCTCGTCCTCCTGCGTTGCGGCTGGCGCTGTGAACTTCGTCGGCTTCGACTTCCCCTTCGCAACGGTTCTCGTCTTCTTGGTGGCGGCCGCCTTTCCTTTTTTGCCCTTACTGGTCGACTGTGAAGCGTACTGCTGTTCAATCGGACCAGTGTGTGATTTCTTGATAGGTTTGTCGAGGTCGAAGGCATTTGCTGCTCCGATTCGTTTCTTAGATCCCAGGTCGGCCGAGAGTGACGAACACGGCTCGACAGAAATTCGACGGAGGTGACTGATGTCACTTTGGAAAAGCTTCGGCTTGAGGGGAGCGGTGGCTTTTGATGGGGGAGAATCGCCGAAAAGGGGTCGGTAGCTCTTTCCTCGTGCGGAAGGCTTCACGGGTGACGGACCAAAGACTTCGTCGTCCGTCACTCCGGCCATATCGACATCGCTCACGGAATGTGCCCTTGTAAATTCGTCGTTCCCCCTCTTGATTTTGCCAAAAGGTTTGGTTGGACTTCCGAAGATGCTGGACCCGCCGCCGCCCACTGCGCCAAACATTTTCCGTGCGGACAGCGATCTGCTAGCGTCGACGTCCATCGAGTCATCCGCAAATACGTTCTTGGTTGACTTTTTTGGACTGACGCTCCTCCGCCCGCCGTCACCTTCGGCTTCGCTGCTCGCTCCCGGGCGAAACGGATTGTACTTTTTCGGGCTTCCAATAATCGTGATGCCACCTCCGGCCAGCTCTCCTCCACCTCCTGCTCCGCCTCTACTGGCCGAGCCGAGTCCAGCTGGAGCAGAATTGGGAGAATATGCCGAATGGGACGCGGCGAGTGCGCGAAGCTTGGAAGGCGAGTTGGCGACGACGTAAGTTGGTTTCGCGGGCGATCTGGAAACTGAATTCGTTGTCTTTGTTGGAGAAGTGGTGGAGGAAGGTCCTGCGACAGCGGAACGCGCTGGTTTTGGCGGTTTCGGCTTTGTGGGGGTCTTGAATATTGAAGGCTGGAGCGGTGGGACGGTGGATGGGGAAGGGACAGCGCTAGGTTTGGTCGGGATGTTGGAGGATGAGACAGGAGCGGATTTAGACTTGGCGTAGAGCTTGTACTTGCTCGCTGTGTAAGGTTTACGCGCTTCAGCAACTGGGAAGCTAGACGCGTTGCCGCACGCGTACTTACCGATGGCGGCATCCGCCTTAATATCTGCTTTCGATGGGTCACGACCGCCATTTTGAGAGCGGAAGAGTGCTTCCCACGCCTTCAGCTCTGCTTTCAACGAAGTCATCGGCACCGCGCGCGTAGAAGGAGGACGAAAAAGAGGATGCTGGGACCCGCGCGTCGTCGTCGACATTCGGTCAAGCTTTAGTCCATGGTCACTTCAACGACGTTTACCTCTACGCGGTATACGTTGTACATTCTCTCGAAAGTCCCTAGACGTTCAGCCGCCAGGATGCCTGGACAGTGTGCCTAAGGCACATGCAGGGCAACTGCCAGCGGTCAGAAGCTATTGTCGTGGACGGCAACAAATGATGACGATGTAGGCTCTTCCTCAGTCCATATTTTCGAGTTATACTTCACTCAGCCTTTTCCTCTTCATAGCTCGTCTCGCCCATGTGGCCACCTTAGAGGCTGCGTCTTGGCTCGTGGGTGGTTAGCCAGGTGGAAAGCAACGTGTGTTCGCTCGCTTTCCAAGACAGGCTCAAGCTGAATCGACCTCACCGTAGGTTACGTCAAGTAGCCATGGCGGCATCCTGCGTCCTTCAATCTTTCTCGAAAGCAGCAGTGGCACGGCAATGCGTCACGACCCTGCTCCACCCGGAACCACGGCTGGCGAACGACGATTATGATCATTTTATTGCGAATCATACTTATATACTTACATCACCGCAGACCGAGCTCTACTGCATTCGTCTGACATAGTCAAGACATAGTACCCCCGAATTCCCCGAACCCTATAGAACCTGAACTCGGGACCGAAGTTTGCTGGCGATGATATGTCGATTCGAGGTTTCGACTTTTACGCACGCTGCAAGGCTGGTCTCTTTTCTCTCTGCCCTTTTTGTAGGTCCTAGATCGTGACGAGATCGCTACTTCATTACTGGTCCGAAATGTGAGTGTTTCAAGTTTTTGAATGTTGCTATTAAAGGTCGGTAATCTGGATTTGAGGCCTGAGGGACGACTCGCACTCCCCCGCCCTAGCCCCCGGCAGGTCGCTACTGATATCCTTTGATCTTGTCTGATCAGTCCATGATATCCCATAGCCACCCCGGGTTCGCAAATGTGACTTTTCGCTGCGGGAAAGCAGAGCCGGCGTTTGCGGTCTCGGAAGCTTTGCACGAACACTATCAACACCGCCAACGACTACTCACTCACAGCTCACAACACCCACCCAAGCCAGAGCTTGACACCACGCTCAGACATCATGCCAGGGGGCCTTACCGCTCCTTTGCTTCAGCATCCGGATACCAGAGCGCCTTCACGAGGACAACGGTCGCCACCCCACCGTGCAAAGTACAATCGAGGGCTTGATGGGGAAGACAGTCAGATAGGGGACAGGTCCTGTGCTATGTGCAAGTTCAGAAAGGTACTTTTTTTCCATCTTTCCTCTGCTTTGATTCCGCGCTGAGCATCGCTGAGTACTTTCGCCTACCAGGTTCGCTGTGACAGGACTGCTGGCACATGTTTGCGATGTAGGAAGCGGAAAGATGAGTGTATCTACCCCGAGGACACTGTGTTGTTCGTTTCTTTCACGCTTTTAGGCTCTTAGTCGATGCCTTCTTGACGACTTACCTCGCAGCGAGGACGGCGACGTGATGCCAAGACGGGATATGAACGATCAACTTCGAGTTGTTGAGCTCGAGGCCCAGCTAGGTACATATACTATCCTTTAAAAGTGCACAATGTCCATACTTATTTCCTGGCTCACTAGCGACGGTCCTCGCACAGCTCGAAGCCAGAAACGCCATGGACGCCACCCCTCCTACCAGGTCCATTTCACCTGCATCCCCGCGAACGATTCCTGATTTAGCAGCTGCAATACTTCTCACCTTCAACGAGCAAGGAACCTTTGACGAGCGTCTGAGGCAGTCCCTGCAAAGTGTTTCGATTACTGGAGGTGGACAACGTCTCGCAGAGGATACAATACTTGGGCGACGACTTATTGTCAGGCTCCTGGAGGGTGAGGACTGTTTATCAGCTTCCCCGTCATTCAATACGTTACTGACAATTTCGTGGGTTGCCAGCCTTTCATTTTTCGTCTTTATCTCGACTGCCCGCCTTTCAGCATCTTGGGTCAATCCTCGCGCCTTATGAGCTTGCAAACACGAGCTTGGCAATCGACACGATGGAACCCTCAGCACAGGTACGTCTGAGTCAATGTCATTGGGAAATTTCAAAGCTTCTTAGCGCGTTGTTCCACTTGTATAGGTTGCTCTCGTGCTTGTTTGTGCGATTGGGAGTCAAGTCTGCACGACGCAAAACGTGCGCCTTTGACTTTCTATCGTCAAAAGGGAACTCACTAACTTTCGATGTGTTGTGCAGGAGACTTTTGGTACTGCACCACCGTCCAATCTCGATGATGCATCGATCGATGAAGTCGCGGGTGTTGGCGCGAAGCGAGGTCGAATCTGCAGTAAGCTCGGAGACCTCGCTTGGGATCTCACCGGAAGAACTGGGTTTTTTTGGGACGACCCCACTGTCCTTGGCGAAGTCTACTCTTCACAAGGGAACGACATGGAGCTACGAAAACTTATTGTCGTTCTTGGCTGGGCAGAGTGGCGAAACCGTATGTTTGCAACCTTATCACGCCAAGAGGTAGTCCTATACTTACACCGAAGTTACAGTGACGAGCAGTCAACCGGTGCGAGCTCTTTGGGCTCTAAGGACGGCGGTTGCACGGTTCCGCGAAATGCAGGTGCGAACACCATCAGAGCCGCGTACCCGAAGTTCGCAGCTTAGAGACGTGTTGGAGCTCATAATGCTGGTAAGCGAAATTGCGTTTACTTTGTCTTGACATTGTCTTCAGACTCAACTTGTGATTTTTCTCAGGCCTTGGACGCTGGCATTTCCGCGAAACTCCTGTCGGATCCTATTGTCCTTCCTCCCTCCTCCCCTGAGTTCGCGCAAACACTTTCAACGAGCCACCTCTCGGACACACTCGATTCTTTATCCCAATCAAATTCACGATCAAAAGGCATTGTCGACCACACGCTGATGGTAGTCACGCAACATATAATTCAAGCTCAAGGTTGCTTTGTGCGTCTTTGCTGTAAGTCGTAAATACAGCGGAAGAACTCGGCTAGGCTGACTGATATCGGACTTACAGTGGGACATCAAGGCCTTTCTCGCCCCGTAGCGGTGTCCTCTGTTCGTGAGTGTTTCCGCATATTGCCCAAATTTGTTATCCGTCATCTGACTTGACGATACGCAGACTACCTTTGGACCTTTGTCGACTCCATCCATGGAGCGGTCCAGCGGCTTCAACACCTCCTCGCCTCGACGGACAGCGCTTCCGAAGGAAGTGACTGTGATGAACGCAGCCTCGACGTCGCCATTCTTCTGACTGTGCGACTCGACATGCAGCTCATCGAACTCTTTGCTTCTCTACACGCCTTCCTTGAACGACTACCGCACTTTGGAATCCCAGATCTACGCGCCGAAAGTTTGCAGCGGATACGGAAGTGCCTGAAACTGGTGGCGTAAGCTTTGTTCTTCCTCTCCCTTGTGCAAGATCGATACTAACATCTGCCCTTCTTTTTCAGCTTTTACGCCCAGGTTCGTTTGCTTCACATCCTTCTTTCGCGTGCTTCGCTGACGCCACCGACCTGTTTAAGTTCCTTCTAACATCTCGAGACCCTTATCTTACGTATCACGCCTTCTCTCATCTCGAAGTCCTCCCGTCGTGGATTCGATTAGCATGTGAAAGGGTAGGTGAGACTCCGGGTCCGGCGTCACAGGAATTTGAAGTGTCGCTCCAGGAACTGGAGTGGTAAGCGCCTCATCAAGATTGCTCAGATTTGCCATAGGAAACTCGTTGACACCTCGATCTAAATTTAGGGTTGATAAGGCCCTTCGCACTGCCTGCCTATACTCGGAGGCTCCTGCCCAAAGATTGCGAGAGCTTGTGTTTGAGCGGAAGGCGAGAGCGGCAGCGGCGGTAGTAAAGCAGTTCCCGCGCAGGCCTGCCAGTTCGACTTCCCGTCAGTAGCTTCCGAAGATCTCCTGCGCTTTTAGCATTGCTAAAATCACGAATCTGCAGGCGCTGTATCCTACGAATACTATCTCTCTCCCCCTTCCGACGACTCTCCATCCCTCTCTCTCTCATCCGGCGAGACATCCTCTTCTGGTGACATTGCTTCCCCAAGTCCCCTTCAATCATATGCGAGTCAAGCCTTCTCACTCGGAGGAGCTTTCAATCATGGCGAGGAGTCGAGCAAGGTGCTTCCGTACAATTTAGAAGTAAACAACCCGGGAGCGGTTTCGCAAGACTGGCCGAGGCGCGACTTGTTCGAAGAGTGGACACATCAGGACGAGAGCAATAATGGGTCGGGCCGGACGAAACACTACGATTACCTATGACTGTACATTTGTTGTTGAGGACCCGGGAGTCTCAGGCTTCAGCGTGTTGTTGTAGAGTGCCGTCAGGATTGTTGCTTTGAGACTTTGTGGAGGTGGAGTGCCTTTATGAATGACTTGTATTTTTAAAGCGGTTACAGTCCTATATTTTTCGATTCAGGTATGCTCGATGCCCCGTATTCCTTGGTGTTTTTAATATGTGGTCCAGCTGGCTCCGCCAGTTTCGACCGAAGCCTGAACAAATTCCAACGGTTGGGTCACTGAATCTGTAACTCGAGGAGTACGTAAGTAAGTACTTGCACAAGCATTAAATATTTAGTATTCAAGTGAGCATCAGAAAAGGCTAGAAGTGTGGAGTCTGGAGCGATCCAACGTCGATGAGCGAGGGAAAGGTCTAGGGCGAAACGGTTCTTCCAGACGACATCGACCTTTCATCTGCCGACAACATCGCTCACTCATTGTCCTCGCCATGCTGGTGCTCGAATCGAACCTTCATCTTTGATCAGTTGTCGATGCCCGTCCATTACTTATGTATTCAAGGCAAAACGGCAGATGCTTTGAAGCTCCAGCGGGGTTATATAGACTTCAATACATACCCATTACCGTATGGGTGTGTATTATTCAAGCCACAAGGGCCGACGATGTAGTTCTGCATGAGCTTGCGGGCATCTACTTGTTTGGGGCGCACTTTTACGTCAGTTTGTACGGCCGACCAGTCGACCAAGGTTGGTGATTCCGAAGTGACATTTCAAATCCAAGATTCAAGTGATCATGATGCATGATTACGCGACATGTACGTCCAAACGAGTCAACTTTGCGTAAGTCTCGCTCGTGAGGCGGAACCGAAGCTGTTCGGTGCAACGATGTCAGTCCATAGCAATCTGCAGTGATATTGACTTTGTGCGCACCATTCCAGCAAACATCATTAGGGAGCGAGCCTTGGACCGTAAGTCAACCATCCGCTGTAGTGAGGGGTAGGAATTCAGGACACGTCGACTCTGTGATGAAGAAAAAGGATCATTCGCACCTCCTGCCGACTGGCGTCTCCGAACGGACTTTCTCGCAATGCCGAGTGAAGCTTGTAGATAATGTCCATTGTTGTGAGGAGAATACCGTCAAAGTTGCGAATGATGGCCTCGTCGAGCTCCTTGAAGTCTTCGGCGGCTTTGATGATGTCGACGAGGACGGAATTCAGCGGAATGATGTCGAGGGCTTCAATCATCTGGAACAGCACTAGTCAGCTCACGATCCACTCCTAAAAACGAAGACAAGAGAATAAAAACCTTGAGAGCCTGGTCGAGATGTTGCTGTTCATACAAAATCATCACCTCTTTGAGGTTTAATAAGATTTGACAAGTCTTGCGACTCCTCGGGTCGACTTCATCCACCCGGTAGAGGTCGTAAAGTCTTCGTGCGGTCCTGACAATGTCGGCGGGTCCGGTTGATATACTGACATTTGCCGTGCCCTCCTGGAAGTACTGCCTGTCGCCGCCTCCAACGTTGCTGGTGGTAGAAGGACGAGAAAGAGAGTTGCCGAGCTCGATGTTCAAAACTTCGAAGACGGCGTTCTTCTGCTCCGCCAGATCGAACAACAGAATCGCGTCCTCGAAGCGCTTTTCTTGACGAGCGGTTCGCGCTGCGGCAGAGATGAGGTCGCGGGTGAAGGTCGACTCGTTGTCGAGGTCAATGAGGCTTAGGTCGCGTTGGATCATTCCGGGCTGACGAGTTAGGCACGTAAGTATGAGAATTTTCGCAGATGCATGGTCCTAAGGTACTCACGACCTTAGTTCCATCGCTAAGAACGTCACCAAGCAACTCTCGGTATTTGCGCGTTTCCAATACGACGTCGCGAATATACTCGAGGCACTCCTGTGTCTGCTTCTTGCCCAACGGTGCCGGTAGGTCCGAGTTGAGGCAAATGAGGTAGAGGTACTGCAAGGCTTCCTGAGGATCCACCTGGACAAACTCCCGAGTATACCGGTGCAGCAGTCGAGAGAAGTTGAGGCAAGGAACCTTCGAGGGTCCTTCTTCGATCACTGGTGGTGGAAAGTATATCAAATTGCGTAAGGCAGAGCAGGATGAAACGAGATAGGAAGGAAAGAGATCAGGGAGGAGACGTACAAAGGTTGACAGCCGAAGGCTGGGAGGGGACTCGGAGCAGTCCAAAGTAAGAAAGTGCGATGGCAAAGTGCACAGCGTCCGTTTGAAGTTGCGATTGACGGAAAAGGAAATCGATCGCCTGAGGTGGTAGGACCGAAAAGACTGGTCAGTTTTGGTCTGCCTGCTGCTGAGACCAACCGACTCACCCTCTCAAACTGTCCACCCAAGAGAAGGACCCGGAACTGAAGCACTGGCTTCAATCGGTTGTCGCCAAGCTCAATGAGCACGCGTCCGAGATCTCTCATTCCGTACTGGTCTCGCGCCGCCTCTCCGTCTCCAGGCGTTTCACGGGTGAGGCTCAGTTGAAACCAAAGCCAATCTTCTGTCGTTTTTGTTACTTCTGGAACATTTCGGCGCTCAATATCGACCCGACCGATGAGCTTGTAGATGGCGTGCTTGTACGGGTCCGCTTCCGAGTTGCCCTTGATGCGACGGTTGTACTCGATGAGGAATTGATTGCGAGTGAGTCGATCAAGTCTAGCAAGGAAAAGTGAGCCGGCGCTCTCGCGTTCAGGAAAGGGTCTGATCAAGGACAGAGAGTGCTTACCGGTGATCGGGGGAGTCAATCCACTTTTTGAAGTATGTCACGAACGTGTTCTCGAGCTTCTGAATTTGTCGTTCGTTCTCCTGGGCAAACTGAAGCGCCTTCTTCGGTTGACCGATACGAAGGAGGTAGTACATCCTTGCCCAAACGGGTGTCGAATTGATCATCTGCAAAGCAGAGGACACTGTCAGATTCTGGGTACCTCTGTATTTTTCTGTGAATTACCTCGAGACGCGTGGTGGCCCAGGCTCCATGCTTTTTGTACTTGACATCAATATACGCCCGAATTTTGTTCTCGAACGATGGGTCGCCTCCCAAATGAGCCTCGAGGGGCTGAGCTTTGATCGTGTTTTCAACGTGAGTCATGAATCTGGAAACATCTCATAAGTGAAAATACGAGTGAGCCGTGACTCTTTCGTCGGACTTACTCCTCCTGAAGATGCTCTTTGGCGCCCTCGCAAATCGAAGCCCTCAATCGCCCCGCATCGTCCGAGTCTGGGTCGGCGACGAGATACTGCTGTGCATATTGCCGTTGCCTTGCCGGTCCTTCGGTCGTAGAGCTCCGAGTCAAACGAGCCAACAATCGCCATGCCTCGTCCATCTGCCTCGATTTCTGAGTATTCGATCCAACGATGGTCAGCTAACGGTAGTCGGTTCGGACGGGGAAAGACTCACGAGGTCGTTTCCAGCCCCACCACTAGCTTCGCCGAGTTCTTTCACAAGGTCAAAGGCGGACTTTGCTTTGCGAGCTTCGTTCAGTCGTCGGATAACGATGTCGTACCGCAGCTTGCGAGACTGCATTTGCAGTTGGCTCGATACGGAAGGAACAGCGCCAATAGGACTCTGTCAGAAATTTACGAGGATTAAATACGCATCGGACTCTACAATGTGGATCCGATTGATACTCACGTCTCGATCGAACCCTCCTGCTCCGGACCTCCTAGGCGTATCGAGCGTGTGCGCCGAAGTTGAGGCGCCAGATTGATGCCTCCCCAGTTCTTCGAATAGGGACTGCTTCTGCTGCTCCCACGAGTGACGCATCTGGATGTCAAGGTTTTTGTAAAATGATGCGGCGGTCGCTTGGCGGCCTTCGGACATGGTGGAGAGAATAGTTTGCTGGTGTTCGGCTTGAAGATGGCCCTGGGAAAACAGATAATTAGCTGGAGAAGAACTGCCAGGCAGAATGGAAAATTACTTCGACGTCGGTGTCCGCGAGTGGAAGAAGCGGCTCGAAAGTACTGGTGACATCGAGCTCGTTGACAGCAGCAGAATACACCTGCGCGTCAATGCCTCCGGAGGCGAGGAGGTAGTATCTGTGAATGTAATGAATCGTCAATGTTGCATTCGGGCTCCGCCGTTGTTATCAAACCTGCGAGTTGCCGCGACGCGCTGCGAACCCGTCGCCAGATGAAAGCCTCTGGCCCGCTCAGGCTCCACAAAGCCCCATCTGAAATGCACCCTTGCGCTCGAAGGGCGAGAAGACGCCTCGTCTCGGTGTCCAGGAGCATATGCGCGGCTTGACCAGGCCTTGAGCAAGCAGCTTCCGCCTCTCGTCGGCCGTCATGCCCCCATCTGATCCAATTTCCCTTTCGCCGAAGACTCTCCAGATTCTTACAATCGCCACTCTCCAAGCACAGTCTTGACCCTTGCTCCCCGCAGACCACTCGACGCCCGTGCTCCTCTGCCGCTCGCGGTCGCAAACGTTCATTGATGGAAACGAAACTAACGCGCTTCCATTCGGGCCGCCATTTTCGCCAGCTCGTTTTGCTGCAATACGTCTACTTTGACTTTCGATCTGGTCGAAACCGAGGTTGAGCGGCGGGAGGTCGCTGTTGTGAGCTGAGGATGGGAGTCGTAAGGCTTGCTCGCGAAGGGAGGCGAGCGACGGTGCGGCACTGGAAGGTGCCCACTCCATATTCAAGAGGCTCGTAGGGTCGTGAAAGTCGAAAGCTGTGGCTTTGGATGGCAGCGAGAAGTTGAGCGTGGGAGGACTTGGCAATTGGGATGGACGCTTTTACCGTCACAGGTGTCGTAGATTCGATTATCTGCGGCTGACCTTTTGCGTTCTTTCCGAACAGCCGTGCGCTTATCAGCTGTGCTCGCGAGGACGAGGAGGTAGAAGATGCCAAGTACTAGTGGGAGTCCGAGTACGCCAGTGAAAGTAAGTCTTTCGCCATCCCCCCCCTCGTCGGTGCTGCCAGAGCTGACCAGAGCGCGTCTCTCAGTCGACGCCCCTCGTTTGTTCAGGGTCAGCCCATCCTCCCTTTTGCTTCTCAACTTGATAGTCTAAGTTGTCTTTCGCATCGTAGGCACACGCGACCCGTAACTCATCTCCAGTACGGCGCCTTGAATCCGAATGACCACACCTACCTCCTCATCTCGTCCTGCAAGGATGGCAAGCCCATGCTCCGCGACTGGCTGGGTGACTGGCTCGGCACTTTTCTAGGTCACAAGGGGGCTGTTTGGTGCTCGCGTCTCTCCCCGGATGGCTCGCGAGCAGTCACTGGCGGTGGCGACTTTACCGCGTCGGTTCCCTCCACTCTCCTATCTTGTTGACCTTCCCGCTCGCTGACTACTCCTGCTCCAATTTAGTAAAGTCTGGGATTCGGTCAGCGGAGCATGCCTTACGACCTTGCCTCACAATCATATCGTGCGAACGTGTGATCTTTCGCGCTCCTCTACTCACGTTCGTTGTTTCCTCCCAAAGATTGAACGTCCTTCATTGTTTGACCGATCTCGTTCCAGGTCATTACCGGAGGACACGAGAAGAAGCTGCGATTGTGGGATTTGAATAGGATTCCGCTGGACGGGTCAGACGCTAGTATGGATGGCGTCGAGGAGTTCACGACGGGAGACGAAGGCTTCGCTCATGCGGGGCCAATCAAGTCGGCGTGCTGGGACGAGCAGAGGTCTTCCGTAGTGAGCTATGGAGAGGACAAGATGGTCAGGTATGTCTCCATTTGGGTGGCGCATTTGGTCCGCAAGCTCGCCACTAAGTCCGTCACCTTTCTGTAGGTGGTGGGATCTAAGAACTCGGCAGGCGACCCACGCCATTTCCTTCTCATCGCCCATCACGAGTATGGAGAAATCTCATGATGGAGAGCTTCTTTCTATAACGTCCGGCAAGGACGTCACTTTCATATCGCTCGAATCGTGAGTCTTTTCTCGCCGCCCTTCGCACGCCCGATGCTGATTCACTCGCCTCAATCTTTCATCAGACGCCTTCCATACCTCTCACATCAGCTTGACTACGCACCCAGCACCGCTTCACTTCACCCGGGGCAGCGAAATACCTTTGTTACTGGGTCCGTTCAGGATGGTTGGGTACGAGTTCACGACGCCGCGACCGGCGAGGAGCGCGAGGTCGGAAAGGGTCACCATGGGCCGGTGAGCTCTCTCTTTCGCCACTATCGATACCTCTCAGACTAAACCTTTTGGCCCTTCCAGGTTCACTGCATTTCATATTCGCCAGACGGCGAGTGTTATGCTTCTGGCTCAGAGGATGGCACTATTCGCCTCTGGCAGTCTTCGCCAAAGAACTACGGCCTATGGAAAGTGAACGGGAGCGTGAACGGGAACGGGAACGGGAGCTGAGGTGACTACGGGGCGGGCTGAAGATACACTCTTGACTGCAGGCGCAAAGAGGGCTTTGTACCAGTGCAATACCACCGCCAAATATAGTGGCAATAACAGGTGGGACTAATGGATCAGATGATTAACACCTCGCCAGTCTTTCCCCTTTTGCCGTTGCGAAGTTTGGTCGGATGCTACAGGCGGTAGGTTTTTACTCCTTTCTCGTAAAACAGCAACTAACGACGGTCTTCCCAGTAAGACGTTATGGTTTGAAGAGTCTACGAGCTCATCGTGGATTCGTTATCCCTTGAACAACCCAAACAGCTGCGCGTCGACGCCGGGTCCTCGAGCTCTCTTGAGACACCTTGCCGTTTGCGACGAGTTGCAATTATCCCGAATGGCTCACTTTTCAGTCCTCCCACGATCTTGGCTCTGTTCTTGTCCGCTTACCCTCGACTTGTGACATGAGGGCCATCTCCTTCGCTGGCAACAGGCCCATTGTGGAGGCCCTGGTTGCGACGGCGTTCTCGTTGTCTATCAGCATCCAGGTCGCTTTCCTCGTCAAAAGTGTCCGAACTGCGATGAATCCCGGGGCAGGAATGAAGTACGTTGTGCTCTTCACGCTATTCTCCGCGTGAGCTCCTTCCTTTCCCCGTCGTTCGAGACGACAGTCGAGCTGAAAAGTTTCCGCCTTCGGTCAGCATCTGCTGCCCGATCATGTATTCGACAATCTTGTGGGGAGTGGGGGTGGACGGGTCGGAGAAGCATTGCCACACCGCTGCGTTAGTCGGGATTTGGTCTTATGTGTTTTTCAAATTCGGACAACAGGCTTTTCTGGCAGAACGATGTGAGTTCCTCAGGCTAGTTGGATAGTTGCAAAGTCAGGAGCTAGGGCTGACCACATCAACATTTCTCTAAGTACACATCGTTTATACTTATCAGACCTCGAGGATCAAATCTCCAGTGTTTTATCTGATGATTGCCGCTTGGTTGATTGTTTCGGGCTGTGGGGTCGAAGTCACGGCGAGTCATGATCTTTCAGTCCAATCTTGTTCGAGCTCTGATCATTCCTTTTGAAAACTGAAGAGAAACTTCACGAGTCGACTACACACCCGTTCTGAAAGCTGTTTGATGGGGTTTGACCTATTAAGCACAGTTTTGATTCTCTGCATCTCGGCGGGTCTGGATATATCCCTTACCACCGCGTTCGCCATCCCACTTTACCGCAACCGGTTTCGAAAAGCAAAAACACTTGCGATACGCTCACTTTCAGCATGCATCCTCAATCTGGTGGGAACTTTGGGTGGCTTCCTTTACTTGCCCCTCATTGGGAATGAGGTTCGCGTTTGGATCATGTGGCTTGCAGTCCTTTTCGAAGGTATGCATATACACCTTTACTACCTCTTGGTGGGCTCCTACTGAGCGGTTTGTCAATCACAGTCACGTTGAGTGCTTGCGTGATTTTCGCCGTAGGTTCCCTCATTGCTCCACGTGCCTAACTCTTCGAGCAAAATCTTACTTTATTGAGTTACAGATCACCAACATTCCTACTCCCAAAACGAAATACGACTCCTCACAATCAGAGCCACTTTCGTTTGGACACGCTACGGATGGAAAGACGGCGGCGTCGGGAGATACGAATACCTCGAGGTTCGAGTTGAGCTTGACGCCAATGGATTCGCGAGAATTGAAGTGAGGGCGACGAGGTATTGAGGAAGTGCTTGAGAAGAACTCGGGTTAGCTGTTGAACCGTGTAGAATGGAATGAGGTGGGGTGGATAATTTATTTTGCAAGAATGAGTTTCGGTCGTTGGTGAAACCAATCACCGCATTCGTGCTCGTCATCCTTGAACTTTTCGAAACACTTTTCCGTCCTGTGCCATCCTTCCTTCCCCGTAGCCCTCAAGTCCCAAACACACCAAGCACCACATTGATGTTTCGCCGACTCAAACAAGGCGAGCTTTTCCTTCGAGCTCGACCGAGACTCGCCGCAGATAGGGTTCCGCTCAAGAGTATCGACCCAGTCCGTAGCTGCTGCATCTCTCTCTGGGCAGTACATTTGCAGCTCTTCTCCTGGGCCAGTTCTTTCCGGTGGAGGAGTTGACCTGCGGAGTGGGAATACTTCATTTTTCGACGCTGCGTTCAGAACACAAAAAAAACGCTTACTTCAAGCTGGGGCAGAGTACTCTTGAGTCTCCGACGGCCATTTCGCGCCATCGTCGCAGCGAAACAGCTGTTGTGAATACGCGCGACCGTTGTCCTGCCTCGCCTGCGAAGCCGGGTAGATATTAGGGTCAGGGACGCAGAAAGATATACAGCTTTAGAAGCTCACACATTGCAACCTCGTTACTCTCTGACAGCACTGCACTAGGTAGGGAGGAAAGAAGCTTCGCAAGGCTGGTCGATCGCAAACTAGAGCGATCAGTCTGGTCGGCAAGTCCTCCGCTGCTCTCGACGTCCAGCAGCCTTTTCATGGACCAACAGCCTTCAGCCAGGGTGATCAGGGAGTGAAATAAACGAGACTTACGAGCAGGTCGTGCCATAGTCAGACACCGATTTTTCTGGCAGAGCAATTCGCAGGGGTGGACGTGGGGCGTTGCGAGCTGCCACGAGATTAAGTAGCAAGTCATCCGAGTGGGCCTTCAGTCACAGCGACGTTAGAAATCGCTCCACCACTTATCAAGACATCACTCACCTCATCAAGATCTACACCGTCTCGAAGGGGTTGTATACCTGGGGCAGCATACTCCATCAGGTGCGCCTTGCTGAGCATGAGGACTCGCGGGAGCACCATGGTGTGCACAGAGCCCGGGACGTTTGTGAGTTCGTCCATGACGTATTCAGACCCTTCGTTTCGGCGCACGAAGGGTCCGACTAGTCTCCATGGTTCCGCAGACCAGTATCTGAACATGCACGACATGGCCGCCTTGTTGATGGCAATGTCATCGTCAAGGTTGAGGATTGCATCGGTCTTAATGTGCGGAAGCGTCTGTACCCATCTACGCGTTGGTTGAAAGTCAGCTCACCTACCTGGAACATCGCAATATGTAATGCATACCTGTTGTTGAGACTGTTGACTGCCGGGCTCAAGACCAGAACACCCTTGACATTGGGCGGCCGCGCTCCCACCGCATTCCAAACAAGGATAACCCGATCAACAAGGTCCGCATACTCTGGAGAGGTGTATTGACGAAGGGAGGAGAGAAGCCAACTTGGTCGGTGGCCGGTCGTTTGATGAGAGGTGAGGATGATGGTGACTTTCTTCCGATTGAGCTGCGTTGTCGACTGGCTTTGACCGCGGAAGCAGACAAAGACGAGGAGAGTGAAGGCCGTTAGACAGCTGGAGATAATGGCTCGCCGCGACAAGGGGCGTCCCATTCCCTTCTCGAAGTGGATGCCGTCCAACGACCGTTTCTGTCTGCCGCGCCGGGAAGCGGAGATCTGGTCTGATTGTGATCGAGATAGTGCTGATAATCCCAGATAAAGGTGTCTTAAGGCCCTTCCAGATCATGTTTGACGACTTGCAAGCAGGAAAGAAAGAAAACGTTGGATGCAGTGGTTGACAGTGCTCAAGAACGCTAAACGTTCGTGGAAAGCAGTAGCAAGTAGTAGTATTAATGGACTCGGGAGGGAGATGCCGAACCTGGCGGACAACAGCGCACACTCCTCCCAGGCCTCCTCGCTTAACCTCCTATTTACCACTCCTCAACTCGTGATCGAAAAGCGTTCCCGGAATGGGCCTGTTCGGTGCTGGAAAGCGTCGGTATCTCGCCCCCTTCCTCGCCGTCCTAGCCATCCTCCTTTTGGCACTCTTCAGCTCCCTCCTCCCACATCTCGCCGCCCCGAAGGAAGCTCGCCACGCCTCTCTCCCACGGACAGGCTCACCGCCTCCACAGTGGAGGAACTTTACCAGCGTCAATGCGGCTACCCGACCCTTCGAAGATGGCGTCTTCCCCATCAAACTCACTCACCTAAACGAGCTGCGACTCAAAGCGCCTTGGTCCGACGTATGGATCGCCTCCGCCTTTGTCGACTCGCGACCAGTTCTCGTCGGTGTAGCGCCAGAGATTGTTATCTTGGGTGTGGGCCACGGTGCTCTGGCAGACCAGATGGCATGGGACAAGTCGCCCCTCGTCTGTTACGTCTTGGTCAAGCAACGCCAGCAACGCAAGGAGGAGGCCGTGACTCTCATTCTTCCGGCCTATATTACGGCGCTGCCCGACAGTCATGTGGATGAAAAGTGGTACTCGGGCCTTATGATTTCCTGCCCGCTCGTTGGAACGGATGGACAGACTGTACCGTGGGAGGATGCCGACATGTATGTCCCGTCCCTGAAACCTCGTTCATCAATCAGAAAGTTGAAAGGAACTTCACTTCATCAGTCTTGCATCAGTTTCTACAGCTACACACCCGCCGCCTACGCACACGTTTAAGCGAGTAAAGCCACTCCCAATATTCGACGCCGCCCAGCACCGCCTCGGCACTGGTCCTGGAGCCGTTTGTCTACAACCTCTAGTCGGCGATACCTACGCCGCTTCGATGCGAGACTTCATGGTTTACTACCGTGCTCTCGGATTCACAGACTTCTACGCCTACCTCCTCGACCCAGGGCCAGAAACAATTGCGATCATTCGGGAGCTAGTCCACGAAGAGGGCTTCCACGCTGTCAGATGGACGCTACCGCTCGAGTGGTTGGCAAGTCATAAAGATTATCGCGTGGATCCACACGAGTGGGAGATTTCAGGAGTTCCTACACTCAGCCGCGAGGACGAATACCATTATTCATACTCTGGCTCAAATCCACCAAAGGCGGACGTCGGTGTTTGGGCCTTTGCTCAAAACCTTGCACATCACGATTGCAAGTTCCGAGCCCAGGAGGCAGGAAACAGATGGACTGCCATGATCGATTGGGACGAGTACCTCCTCCTTCGTCCTCCCTCCGGTGTCTGGCCTCCCTCAACTCGTGGGCATGAGGGGAGTCAGATCGGTGACTGGGCCGCAACTTTCGACGACGAGGCAGCGAAAACGAGACTCCCTGGCGCATTTCTATTTCAATCCGCCTTCCTCTGCATCCTCTGCCAGCCGAGCACCCTCCCCGCTTCGTTCAGCGAGAATTTCCCCACTATCGACCTCCTTCGGCCAACCCCCGCCGTCCCATCCATCTTCGTTTCGCCGGTTCGACATGAGATTTGGTTCAACGTTGGTTATCGAGCAAAAGCTCTCATCGATCCGTGGGCATGGTACTGCTCAACAATACATCAGCCTGTCATGAGTTATGCCCAGTACTCGAACCTGCGGTCGGCGGCGTGGAACACGAGCAAGACTGGCGCCGAAACCTGGTCGACCTATGCGGCCGTTCTCAGACCCTCCATATCACTCGTCCCCCCGCCACCTATTACTAACATCAGCCTCGTTATGAACGAGACCATCCACGCCAGGGGAGGGATGTACCACCTTCGCGCGGACGGCCGAGTGGCAGAAGCTCTCGCCGAATGGGAAAGCACTGCAAACGAGAACAATCTCGATCTCTTCACCGATCCAACTGGGGCGGACATGTTTGCGGAAAAGAGGGCTGTGAAGGAGCAGTGGCTGACGCAAATGCCACACGAGAGCACAGTTGGCAACATCGTCATCGTCGGTAACATGGTCGAGGATTGGACACTGTTCATTGCGATGTCGAGCGCTCTTACTAAAGCAATCGAGGACCGGAGGCTAAAGCCACTAAGGCGCTGGACAGGGAAGGAGTGGGTGGGGAGCCCAAGTCTGAACGTGGAAAAGAGTGATCTTGCGAGACGTGCCGCGTTCGTGATCATTGTCATAGTAGTGATGATTTATCTGGCTTCGAAAAGGGTATGGTCACGGTAGAGACGTTGTATTATTGAAGACTTGAATTATCATATCGTCTCGCGCGTAGGATCACTCTACTTTCTCCCTGACATCTAGGTGGTCCAGCCTCGGCAGTATAGAGTGAGTCTTCTCTTTGACACAATACAAAACTGATTACATCCATTGAATCAGAATTCTGCTCAATGCGTCAAGTCAAGTCAAGCTGCGGACTTGAAACATTCCAACCTTGGCTGGCCGGCACGATACGGCGGCGCGACGCTGGACGACGCCCTCGACCGACTGTTCGCGCCACCTCGTGACTCATTGTGTGCAAGAAAGGGGACTAATATGTGGTTCAGCCCAAAACCTGTTCCCATCTTCCTTTCCTTCCCTTCCAACGACTCTGGACATCCCTCAGTCTCCAGCGGCGCCACCACCTATCCCTTCAACCAAACAAGCTCGACGACACTTTCGCCCATATTATCATGATTGGTAGCTCATCTCTCCCTGACCATCGGCACACCACCAATACGAGGGTGTCTTGCCATGGCCAACTTCCCGGATCCACGACTTCCGTCCACCTGCAAGGTGTAAGCTCCAGTACACCTGCCTCCAGCAGCTCCACTCCGTACGTGATTTTCTTCAGATCTGATAAATTCTCGCGGTTATCTGACCATAGCACGGGGACAGTCCCAAAAATATTGCTGCAGGCATCGACGAGGCACACGAGCCCTGGTACAAGCGACTTGTTCACCACAAGCATCATGGAGATTCCGAGGAAGTGCAAAATGATTTTGAAGTCTCAGGATCGCCGCACGTTCGCGAAGGGTCGATGAAAGACGACTTAGCGGCGCCGGTGGAGACCGCGGAGGTCTTGTTGAACGAGGACACGCTCTCTGATGACGGCACTTTGGTTCTGGATGTAACTGGAGAGGACGATAAGATTATCAAGGATATCTGCGTGGACGAAGGCAGCATTACGCCGTCCTTTCACGATCAGATTTGTGCCCAGCACGATCCTCACCCTCAGATCACCGACGAGAGATTTCACTCCCTATTCCCTTCCATTCCGGCTGAGGACGAGCTTGTAGAAGGTGTGCTGACTTCTACTGCATCATGCCCTGTGTCTAACCCCCTTCCTTTTTCCGTCGCAGTTTATCGGTGCGCTCTTTCGCGAGACATCCTGCTGCCCGGGAGGCTCTTCTGCTCCGAGGATTATCTTATCTTCAAAGCAAACATACTAGGTATCTTGACTTTGTTGAGTAGTCTAGAGATCTCTGACCAACCACGTCGCAGGCTGGGAGACTTCGATTTCTGTGCCTTGGACCGAGATCACTGCAGTTCAGAAGCACACGACGGGTACGTGTTGCTTTCATTGCTTGACTCTCGGTATTCTTGAGGCTTACCCTTCTCGTATCAGCGCTGGTTGTCAACGCCATTGAGATCACAACCATTGATTCAACCCACACTTTTACATCCTTCGTGCATTTCAACGCTACATACGAGCTTTTCGTGTCTCTTTGGGAGCATGCGAACCCCGAGGCGAGTCAACAGCATGCTGTTATCATCAGCTGCCCTGCTGACGGGGAAAGCAAGAGCGAATTGAGTTTCATTGGCGACGACGGCGAGAAGAAGAGGCACCGCCTCAAGCTGCCGTCCTTCCCCCACGGTTTGCGTTCCTTCCGAGGTAGGAGTACCACGCCTGGTGAGTTTTGTATTATACGGAGCACTTGGACGTCTGAATCTGACTGAGAATTAAGCTGGACTCACACCTGCGGAGCAAATAAAGGCCGCCGCGACGGCAGGTCATGCGCCAACCAGCTACGATGGGATGGAATTTGAGAACGTTGCGATGGACCTGAGCTTTCCGACATCGCCGGAGCTCGCATATGGCCTCATCTTCCTCGACCGGGAGTTCCTCACCAAATTTCTGGTGGCGAATGATCTCAAAGGTACGCCGATAAAAATCTAGGACCGTCAATTGGCCTACAAATACTGATACTTGCCTATATAAGATGTCAAGATGGCGGATTGGATCGATGGAAAGCGTGAGCTGAGTTATGTGAAGCCATTGTCGGCGCCAGTTGGCCCAAAGGAAGCACTAGTGTTGCTCGAGGACGTAAACGAAAAGTCTGACCCGGAATCCTACTACGCCAATCTAACCGAAAGCTGTACTCCTGTAAGGCCCTATTTGTGAAGGTCTTGTGGCCGCACTTCAGCGCTCACACCATTCCCTGCCTCAGCACGTTCCCAGCGGGCAAAATTTCAAGGTCTTGACTCGCACAGTGATCACTTGGAGCTCAGGAGGAGGCGCTCACGTTCGGGTAACGACGGAGGTCAAATGGATCAATTCAGTCAATCGGTTCCTCAAAAGTGCGTTCATTCTGTGTCTCATTGGATGCCCAGAAGCCCTGACTCCTCCGCTACACTAGACATTATCGAGCGAAGCTGTATCGACGGGCAGAAAACTTACCACGCCAATCTCGAGACTTCAATTCGTTCGCAGATTGCCGCCAACCCATCACAATTTGCCGTCGCGGGGGCCACAGCAGAGGACGTCTCGCCCACTGAAGTCCCGTCGACGCCTGCCTCATCTTCATCCTCCTACATGTCGACCGTCCCCTCTTTCCTGCCTTCTCCAACCGCAACTCTCTTTATCCTCGTCATAATTCTCTTCCTCTCGAATCTCATTACTCTGGTGTCCCTGAGGCGCTATGCGAGAGGTTTGAAGGAAGCGAGACTGGGAGATCCTAACGAAGTCGCGGCCGCCATCAGGAGAACGCTGGGCGGGTTTTCGACTGCATACGGAAAGAGAAATCTTACGACTGGAGCATCTCCGGAGGGGCTTTTGGGTATCAGAAGGATGCTCGAGGTGATTGAGCAGCAGGTCGGAGCCCTGCGAGATCGACTTGAAGGGCTTTGAGGAGACACATTCGACTGTAGATATATTGTATGCATGCTTTGTGAAAGTAGCTCACATTCCACCTCATTTGGACGCGGCTTCTACCTCGGTTCCCATGAAACACTCGTGTGGAAAGCCGCGAGTTGAAGCAACTGCCAGTGGCGTGCACAGGCGCTTCGCCCTGTCACCAAAATTTCACGTTTCCACTTCGTTTTTGGTCGTCTTTGTTCTCACGACAAGCTCTTCGTTTCCTGGCTTCAAATTGCTTCCAAATCCAGGGGCACAAAATGGTTCGAACAACAAAACTAGCAGACCAAGCAAGACTACTACACTATTAACGCTATACAGATCCAGCACAGTTCAGCACAACCATAACCTCGAATTGACTCATGCCATAAAATCAGGCCAAGCTTGTCTCACTCCCGCAGCAGCCCTCTTGATATGGCACGGCGACGGCGAAGGCTGTTTGAAGTTCGTCGGCAGAACGAAATCATCTTCGTCCTCGTCTTCCTCCCTTACTCTCTTCGTTCCTTCGAAAGGTCCTTTCGTCGTAGGTATGACCTGTATCACACCCGCGGGTCAAGAATCAGTCATTTTTTCACCCTCAGAACTCGCAAAGAAAAGACTCACGCCCTCATACCTGTCTCTTATACACA